>JAOEHX010066373.1:0-29384 GCA_025448015.1 Bolborhynchus lineola | reverse complement strand
TTGTCTTCTCCTTTGCTACAGCTGGATATAGTATTCAAATCTACTAATTGGCATCATCAGACCAGGAATCATGGAGACAGATTTGACTTTACTTCTTATGTATTATTCATGGCATGCTATGAAACATTATGAAGTTAATTTAATTGCACTGCAATTAAAATACCTGTTCCTGTACACATAGATAAACATACAAAACGTATAACCATAAATGAAGGTGGCTGTTATTGTTTCTATTATCATTAAGATAAGTGAATAGGTTCTAAAATCATATTTTTTCTTTTACTATTGCCCCTTCTTTAACAAAGAAAAAACCCTTTTCACTAAATATGTGCTTATTTATACTCATGGCTAGGAACAATTGCAGAAGGAAGAATGGCCATGCCAGGTTGGCAGAGTCTGACACTACCTGACCAGATTTTTTCCAGATTCTTTCAGATACATGAGGAAGAATATGTGTTCAACATCACATTTACTTATTTGAAGATATCTGGTGCAATATGGAATTTTTCTTTTAGCAGAGTGACATATAATATGCTAAAATTAAAATACAAATGTAACATTATACTTGGCAAAAATTAGCAACTGCAATATACAATTTAATCACACTACCAATTTGATCTCCATTACCTTCTCTATAGCATGGCCACCATCATGATGCTAGGCATCCCCAGTGACCAGGGAGAAGTATTGAAGCAGATTGCTGTCAAAGCAAATTGCTCTCTTTAATTCTTAGCTTAGTTATTGTTCTTAGCTTTTATACTCTCTGTTGGGCCAACCTATACACACATTCCCACCATACTGTTCTCAATAGCTCAAGGAAACATTCCCTTTTAATGAACTTAGGGAGAAACATTTACACAGCTGATCTACTCAACTGTTGATACAGTCTGTTGATCCACTCAGCTGTTGATGGCTGTTTATCTAATGCAAAGGCTACTCTCCAGGCCCATTTGTGTTGGGATAAATTGGCTTTATTTGCAGCACTTCTAGTCAGTCCCACCATAAGTTATTCCTTGAGTTTCTTGGGCATAACACACCTGCCCATCCCCTTTGAGCCTTTCTCCATTCCAGGGCAGTCATATAGGAAGAAAATGCTTTTGCCCTGAACTGAAAATGGGCCCAACTGCGTTAGGCAATATCAGTTTAACAAAAAAGATTCTCTTCTGGCAGTCAGGTGGATCTATGCATGTCACCATACACCTAATGAGACAATACAATATAATGAAACAAAATAACTCTGAGATAAATTTTCATTTAAAAACCAACTTCTATTTTATTTGATACTGTATTCAGCTGAAGTAGAATATCAGTTTAAGCATGTAAAGCATTTATTAGTTTTAACATGTTTCAGGGTGAAATTGCAGGCTGTAAACTGGTAAGAACATACAGGGCAAACATACTTTTAGATTAAGTATTCCCAAATAAATACAACTAGTCACATAAGCAGCAGAATTAACAAAACTCTGGTTTTTCCTATGACTTTGTATTTTGTTGGTGGATTCACAGGTGTATGAGAAACTGTGGCTTGCACTGACTTTGTCCGTGCTTGTACATTAATACTCTCTTTCTCCTATCTGGATTTTTTGAGTGTTTGTCATCTGAATTATTGACTGTTTCTTAAGGGATGAGCTGCCTACTCAGGGGAAAGTAGGATACCTTAACTGTTGCCCATTATATTTGATGTTCCCACTGCCATCAGATATTCCAACTTTTGCACAGCTGGCAGACAAAACAATTTATATAGGGAAGCTGAAGGTAAGTAGAGTGGACATAATGGACATAAGCACAAGTATTACATGAAATGAGATGTCGGACTGAGAAATGAGTGGTGGG
This sequence comes from Bolborhynchus lineola, assembly GCA_025448015.1. Classification (NCBI taxonomy): domain Eukaryota; kingdom Metazoa; phylum Chordata; class Aves; order Psittaciformes; family Psittacidae; genus Bolborhynchus; species Bolborhynchus lineola. The sequence continues at coordinate 27,551 of JAOEHX010066373.1, read as the reverse complement.
CACTACATAGGTGTAGGGAGAAACTGAATGTCATTCTCCAAGGTGCTGTGGTGGGGTCTTTTTGCTGCTATTTGGATTAAAAATTACTGTTATTTCATTGAAAAGTGGGAGAAATTTTCTATAGATGTCGTTCAAAAGGCAGGGGGAAAGCAGAAGCTGGAGGTATTTTTGTGAATTTCTTTGTACAGATACTGCAGAATCTGTCTTATTGCACAAACACAGATTTCTGGCTGCAGCAGTTACAAGCTTCACTAGTAGCAGCAACAAACAACATAACAATTGAAGAAAAACAGGGTGACTTTCTATTTGCCTTATTATGTCTGTGTTATTATTCCAGCCATCCCGCCACAAAAAATAGGTGAATTACTAGTGCAAAAGCTTTGCTGATAAATGCTGCAGAGTATGTTAAGACTGGTAGCCTAGTGGAACCACTATTAAAACACTGTCTCCAGTTCTACTCTCTTCCTTTCAAGAAGAGTATGAATATATAAAAGAAAATTTATATAAAAGTTGATCTTTCCAGTGACTATTTTAATTTATTGCTGGGAATAAATTCTACCCAGTGTTTGGGTATCAAGCTAGGGTAGCTGGTGTCTTAAGTCTGACCTATGAATCTCTAACATTTGAATACTCTTGCATAAGCCCATCTTGCCTGGAACCTGGAGAGAAGAGGAAACTGCATTGCCCTCAATTTGCCCAGAACTCTAGCAGCTCTGATTAAGGTAATGACTATTATAAAAATCAGCTTGGTCTGTCTTGCATTAGCTCAATGAAACCATGAAGCAACTGCAATGGATTTGCCCAAATAGATATATTTTTCTGAGGGGTTGCCAAAATACCTCTATTGCTCTTCCAAAGTCTCTGTAGATCAATAAAACCACTTACAGAATTGATGCCTTCAAGTATTTTCTCTGGAATTGGCAGAGCAAAGAGCCTAAACTTGTGCCACCACTTTCAGCTCTGAAATCAATCAGCATCTTCCTCCAAATATTTGTAATGGATGGAGTACTGAAGAAAATTTCAGACAAAAAAAAATCTGGCATGATCTAACATGAAGTTACAGAGGACTCTTCATTTGTTTCCCAGGGTGGACAGATAAGAAATCATTTGTTAATTTGCACTAATTTCTCTCCCTATCATACAAAAAGAGTAGAACTGTATACCCAAAGTAATACTTATTGGTATAAAATCAGACTGTCACATAATACAAATGGTGTTTGATTAATGAAAGTTAAGTCCTGTTTAGCCATGATATTTAAGTTTGAAAAGCATGTAGCTACTGTCATGGTATCACAGAGTAAGTTAGATTGGAAGGAATCCTGAACTTCAACTAACATAACTCAAGGCAGATCCATGTTCCAAGGTACATTCAAGTTTGGAGCTAGATCAGGCTGGTCGGTGTCTTCTCCAATCAAGTTCTTAATTTCTCCAAAGATAGAGATGCCACATCTCTTGGTCATTTGTTCCAAAGTTTATCCATCCTCACTGGGGATTTTTTCCCCTAATGTCTAATCAGAACTTCCCTTGTTGGAACTTATGCCTGTGAACTCCTATCTGTATCACTGTGTGCATCTCAGTTAAGCTTTGACTCTCTAGAACTACCCATTGGGTAGTTGAAGTCAAAAGATCCACACTTTCACCTTTTGTTCTTAATACTGAAAAAACTAATTTTCATCTTCTCCTTGTATGTCACATGATCCAGCATCCTGATGGCCCTCAACTGGATTTGCTCTAACATGTCTATTCTTTCAGAATCTTTTGAGAAACCCAAAACTAGGCAATATTCTAGTTGCATTTATGACTACCACGTGGTAGTAAAGCACTGAAAAGCTGTGGTTGAACTAGTAAAATCTGAGATAAACTGGGTCAGTACATGCTCATTTAAACCAAAACTTAGACGAATTTGTTGTCAGACTGAGGATGAAGTAGGAATTTTCCTTCTGTTCAAAGTATCTGAAATATTGAACATTTTGCCTTCCAGTGTAGCCTGATCAAACAGTTTGCTGGGAGTCACAAACATATTTCTTAGCAATATAGACCTCTAACATACTGGTAAAGGCTTTCTTATGATACAGTTTTCACTTCTGGGACTAAAATTTTTCATTTGTTATGTGGGCAGGGAAAGCATAATGGATGCTCCGTTCAACCTTCGTAGATTCAGGAAGCAATATGTGATTGCCAGTGTTCACTGAAGTGTATATTTAACACACCAGATAGTCTGTTCTTATCCAAAGCTTATCTCTTACCCCATCCATATCTACTTTCTTTTCCTGAACTACTATTTCCTGTTAAAGGTTTCTTCTGTATCAGCTGCTTCCAAACAATCAGACCTTTTAATTGTACCATTTCTTGTTCTTCTAATCTCCCATTTCTATCCCTCTTTTGCTAGAAATTGAGGACACTTAGGGTTACTGAAGGGGAAGGTTTCTACACTGTTATTTGGCTATTTATCACAATTTCTGGCATTTTTCTTACCTTTACCTTGAATCTGTGCTGAGATACTGTGACAAGTGATGGTTCTTCCACACAATACATGTAAGTTTTGGCTTTCACAGGCAGTCATTGCACAGGCTTCCACCCCACACACTTAACAGACAGTACATTAAGCTTACGTTAACACTAAAAAGAAAAAAAGTTGGGAAACCACAGAGAAGGCTCACTGGGGTGAGATCTGACAAAAAAAATGGTGATCCTATTTGTCAGGGAAGCATACACTTGTTCAGTTAGGTCACAGTACCTACAATATACCTGTTCAGTTCTCCAATGTGTGTCCAAGGCAACTCCAGGGCAAAACAGGACCAGTAGCTGGAATAGATGTTACTGCTCAGCAGATACCTTGGGATAGGGTCTAGGTGTTCATAGTGAAGGCAGTCCATGCTCTGAGGAGCAGAAGAGATAGGCAGGTGCCAGGCCTGTTTTACTGTTCATCTCTGTGAGGCAATTGGAAGAACCTTTCCTTGGCAGGTAAGGCAGAGAGACTTCAGAAACCTATCCTTTAAAGTCTGCTGAAGCAAGTCTAAGTCAGACCTGCTATTAGCTGGTGGTAGTTAACAATAGCATCAAAGCACAATTCCTCCATCTTTGTAACTTTTCCCATAAATACTGAAAAATTTGTTCTACTCAGTTTCAGCATAATATGACAGACATCTTCTCCATCACTTCCAGCAATAATCCTGAGCTGTGACTAAAGCTGCTACAGTTGTTGGGTGTACTATTCTTATGGGAGCATTCACCCTAAATATGAGTAGACAAGTGTATTTTGGCATGTCTTCTTGTATAAAATAATTTACAGGGATTTCTCAAGTTGAGACAGAATGTTTACATTTGGCTTTGGAAAGTGGCATTATAGATGACACACTTGTCAAACACAGTGACCTTTGGTAGTTTCAAGGAAAATATGCTATGATGAGATTCTCTTTCTGGTACGTTTCTTTTCAAATAACAACATATGGGGCCTCTTTGTGTCCTAAAGAAATGATATGGGTAGTGCAAACATTGCAAGGCTAGCAGTAACTGAAGAGCTCCAGAAAGCAAAAGGCATTTTCCACAAAACCTTTACGGAGCCTGTTTTCAGGGATACAGGACTACCACAAAAGTAGGAGAAAACTATATGTTATCAGTGGTCAGTTGTTAAAAATTTCTACACAGAAAAGTGATAAATGGAAATGTGGTAATGGAGTTCTGCCCCACCACTGAGGAGTCAATGTTGCTATGCATTATATCACTGGTCCTCAGGATTTCACTAGTAAATTTGCATGCACCATGTTTCCTAACTGGAGGGATCCAATATTCCTTTGGGTTTTCTATTCTCTGATTTTAGTCTCAAACTTCATAAACAGAAAATAATATTCTTCCATTGTGTTCCAAGCATGTCTGACCACTTCTCATGAAGTTCACGTGTCCAGGCAGCTTTACCTGGAGAATTCACAGTTCCAGATACCAGATTTGTCAAAAACTCCCACCTGTTCATTGCTATTTACTCCTCACAATACGCAGTCTCCTTAAAGAAACTCTGCCCTACCTCAGCAGCTGAATTGGCTTTGAGACAATTCCAGCATGAAGAAGCTGCAACAGCTGGATATCACCATTCTCTTTTCAACTCTGCAGTAGTGTTATGGGGCTATTTTAAGGCTTAAGCAATACTATAAAATTGTTCAGACTTCTGAATTTGCACTGTGGTGAATTCAGGTGCTTTTGTTTGTCTCTGAGGTAAAATAATCACAAAGGATGTGCTCATGCCAGGCATGATTTAGTCCAAAATTGCTGTCCCTACAATAGGAATAAAGTGTTCACCTTTGAAATATTTCTAATTATGGACCAGGGCGTAGCCCCTGCTGTGGCACTCAAACAACATAATTTCAAATTGCAAAGGTCAGATTAATTAAAAAAAAAAAAAAAAGGCATTTTGTCACAGATTATTATTAGTGTTTAAAATTCTCTCATATGGCTTTTCCAGTCTTTCCTTGTTTTCCAATATGCAAGAACAAAGCACTCATTTCTTTCCTAACGAACATTTCTTGCTACAGTGTTATAAAGGCGTGCTGGAAACTACCGCAATGGAAGATCCAAGCACATGGGATTGCTTTGCAATCTCTCATATGCAGATAACAGAACAGTCAGAAAACAAGCACCTACTGAGAGCTGGGGCTGGACTGAAAGCCCAGGCCAGAAAACCAGAGTTATGACACTGTTTCATAGAATCATAGAATTACAGAATGGTTTGTGTTGGAAGGGACATTAAAGATCATCCACTTCCAACCCCCTGCTCTAGGCAGGGGCATCTTCCACTAGATCAGACTGCTCCAAACTCTTTAATCACTGATGCGGATGGGGCAGCCAGAGCTGCTTTGGGCAACTGGTTCCACTGTCTCACCACCCTCAGTGAAGAACTTTTTCCTAATATCTAATCTAAACCCACCCTTTTTCAGCTTACAGCCATCTCCTCTTTTGCTATTCCTATCTGCCATTGTGAAAACTTTTTCTCCAGCTTTCTTTCTGGCCCTGTTAGGCACTGGAGGCTGCCCTAATGGACAGGACCTTCTCTTCTCCAGGCTGAACATCCCCATCTCTCTCAGCCTGTCTCCAGTCCTCTGGTCATTGTCGCGGCCCTCCTCTAGCTGCTAACTTATTTACAGTTAATTTTATACCTACGCGCTGGCTGAGTGCAAGTTAACGTCTCTTCAGACTGGTTGCACTCTAAAAGGTAGTAAATGCTGCCATCTAATGGTGTCTGAACACTGCACAAAAGCTGCAGGCTCATTCCAGCTTGCACCCAACAGAATAAATATTCACCTCAAAAGCATCACTTCACAGCACAGGCGCAAAAGGAATCCACCCTGGGCAGAAACAGATCAGGCCTCAAGCAGCCCCATCAAGTGCCTCTGCCTCCCACGGCCCAGTGCTGCAGCCACTGAGTACAAATTTCTGAGCTATCCAAAGAGGTCCACACACTTTCATCATCAACTTTTTTCTGAACAGAAGCTGGTTCTGGAAGTAATAAGGCTAGTTCAAATAACATTGTAGATGAACTAGTTAACTCTCAGATTTCATGTGCCTTTATTTTTCCTGCAGATGGCTTAAGTTCAACTATATCTCTCCTATTTTAGTACTGTTAGAATGGAATGGAATAAGGGGCGGATACTGTCCTGGGTTCAGCAGTAGTAGTAATTTTTCTCCTTCTTAGTAGCGGGTGCAGTGCTGTGTTTTTGACTTTCAGCCTGGGAACAGCACTGATAACACCGATGTTTTCAGTTACTGCTCAGTAATGTTTACTCTGACCAAGGACTTTCTGAGCCTCATGCTCTGCCAGGGAGTAGGAGAAGCCGTGAGGAAGCAGAGACAGGGCACCTGACCCAAACTGACCAAAGGGGTATTCCATACCACAGCATGTCATGCCCAGTATATAAACTTAAAACCATGACACGACCATGACTAAGTGGCTTAAACCACAACAAATAGTATTTAACAAAGAGTATTACAGTGGAAATTGAGCAATTACCTTATTGTTCCTGCTACTGGTTGCAGTAAGCACACTTTTCTTATCGTTTATAGGCAGCTATTTTTTTAAAAAATTATACTTCTGTGGTTTTCCCTCTCTAATAATGTCTTGTAACAAACTGAAACTGAAGATACCCCTTAAAAAAGAGACAAAAAAATGTGTTAAGCAGCTGAACACTTTATTGAAGAATCTAATAGTCCTATTTCACTAGTTCTGAGGCCACCATGGCACTTCACCTGACCAACCTAAACTGCAAAAAAAGAGTAAAGGCAATATTAATACAAATTGCTCATACATGTGGTTTTTTTCCAAAACCAATAAAAAATGTTTCCTCTAACTTTAATAAATGTTGTCTTGCAAGATAGACCATGAACTCTTTTTCAGATTACTAAGTAATACTTTCTATCACATTTGGATGAACTATACTGATGAAATATATGTACAATTCTTAAGATTTTCTGAAATACCTCCTGCATAACATCCTTTGATTTTGGTAACTGTTATGATCATAACTTTCATTCACCAAATGATACATGGAACAAATTATATACAATTTTAAAGCACAGAACCTGAGGATGATTCTTTAAATTCACTTAGGTGCATATATAAAGACACCTCAAAAAATCTTAAGAATAAACAAATCCATCCAAAGATACTAGGAGGAAGATGTTTCCAAGCAACACAGAAATTAGTGTCTTGAATTAGTCTCTTTTACACAAAATGCAGTAATTACTTTACTACAATAACCAATTTTTCAAACCAGGCTTTACCTGTAAAGAGACACACATTGTTGTATGGACTTGTGTAGAACAATATCTCCATTGTTTTTACAGTTACAACAGATCTACAAGTTACTTCTGTAACCACAGAAATACGAAGTAACACAAAAAACAACTGCTGTAAAAATTAATTCAACCTACTCCAGTAGCTGAGAGAAAATATTTCCATAGTTTGATTTTTCTCTAATATTTGGAATAGTTGTTTAAATCTTAATTGTTTCAAGGAGCATTTGCATAACAGAAAAATCACAATACTTAAAGGCTGCCAGCATTATGGAGAATGTAAAGTATTATACTCCATCTGAAATATTTTCTCCATCTAAAATATTTTCTCCATCTGAAAATACCTGATACTGGTTTAGTCAAAAATGCTGCAGCCTAGGGCAACCTTATGTGTCCACATTATTGCTATCTGTTTCAGCAGTACCATCATAAAATAAAGGGAGAGATATGGAAGATGTTGTCCATGATTTGTTTAGCTTTCTACCATTATCTTCATTAAGCATTGATGCAATAAGACTTTCTTTCTCACATGTTCCTTCTCCAAAGACAGCACTGTTGTAGCGTTTACGATGGTATAAGAAAGGTTTCTTTTTAGAAGAGCGCTGCACCAAATACCTCCTGAAGGCCTTTTGAATAATAAGAGCAGATACTTCCTCTTGTTTCCTTCTAAGGGTAGTAGTAATTGGCTTGCAAGAAGCTTTAGCTGGATCATCAGCCAAAAATTTTTCTTCAATGTGAATTTCAAGATCACGCAAATCTCCAGATTCTCCCCAAACCCTTTTAGAGAAAGCAAGCAAGATATCCAAGCAGTGGATCTTATCTCCACTAACTAGAGGGAGGTCCATGGATATGAGCTGAATTTTATTAGGCTTTGGAATGCGTAATGGTCCTGCCAGAGCATCTGCAAAGTCTGAGAGAGCAGAATATTCAATAAACTGTGTTGCCTGAGGATCAAATTTTCCCCAGGTCTCATAAAACATATCAAAGTCATCCTCACAAAGGAGTTCTGTGCTTTCTTCAGTGGCAACATTGTAGTTCTCTAAAATGACAGCTATGTACATATTTACAACAATAAGAAATGATATAATGACATAGCTTACAAAATAAAAAATACCAATCCCCTTACTTTTGCAATTTTTTTTTTGTTCACTTGTTAAATTTAAGTTGGGAGCACATGAATTAGATTCTTTTAAGAGAGGGGCCAGAAGACCATCCCAGCCAGCTGATGTTGTAATTTGGAAGAGACAGAGAATGCTACTATCAAAGGTTTGAAAGTTGAAAAGGTTATCAATCCCACCTTCCCAGCCAAGACAGGCAAAGTTTGTCATGCCCACAACAGCATAAATGAACATAACCAGAAAAAGCAAAAGACCAATGTTGAACAGTGCAGGAAGAGACATCAGTAAGGCAAAAAGCAAAGCTCGAATTCCTTTAGCTTGGCGAATTAATCTCAGGATTCGGCCAATTCTTGCCAAACGAAAAATTCTCAAAAGTGTAGGGGAGAAAAAAGTATGAAAGCCTTCAGCAAGTCCAGTACCTTTGAAATTAAAAAGAAGACAGAATGCTGTCAAGTCATATCAGTGAAATCCCCTATTTATGTCTATTTTGCTATATGCTATGCTTTAGGTGTTGAAAATAACATTGAGCATCTTACAAAACTTTCACCAAAAATATTATCATCAGTATTGCAATCGCTTACAAAAAAAAAGAGCTTAGGAAAAGGAAGACAAATTGTAATAAGGAATTAAGATTTCATATAGTTTGGAAACTGCATTCTCCGTTTTCTCTAATTCAGGGGGTAAAATTACGCATTGCTTAAGTACTAAACAATCATTTAAAATCCATTCAGATCCTGTGCTAGAAGCTATGGGGCTTGCCTCCTAGCGGCTGTCTCATTACTGCTTCTTCTACAGGCATAAGCCACATGCTAAATGTCAGACTTTTAGTAATGCTTGGTATTTGAATGAGATCAGAGAAGAACAAGAAGAAAATAAAGGAAAAGCATCTTTCAGTATTCATCCTTCATCACACCTCATTCTGCGACCCTACAATCAGAATAATTATACAGTAGTAATGTAAGTGATTACAAACAGAGGACTTAAGAAGTCAGTATTTTCATAGCATCATAGATCTGTTTGGTTTGGAAGGGACCTTAAAGGCTGTCTAGTTCGAACCCACCTGCCATTGGCAGGGACACCTTCCACTAGACCAAATTGCTAAAAGCGCCATCCAAGCAAGTTTTCTGGGTTGAATGGGATAGCAAAGGGGAACTCTGCTTAGGGATGAGGCAGAAAACTCAGATCAGTTTCTTTCCCAGCATTTTTTCCATGACATAGCCTGAGCTTGGTAGGAAGCATAGACCAAATAAACCACACAAGAAACTAAAGGTATATATGGACCTCTGTAGGAGAAATGATATGAATTTAGTCTTAGTTTAAAAGCAAAATAAAACCAAGCCAGTTTTTATGACTTTCACAGTCACCAGTAGTGGCCCAGATTTAGAATGGTGCTGAGCAATTAAGTTTTCCTGAGCTTTCTAAATTTTTTTCTTAAAAGAAAGTCCTGGAAAATAAAATAAATCTTTTCCATTTTTTCATACAAATGTATTTTTAACCTGAATTTGCTTTTACTGTGAAAACAATGGTTAAGGTTATTACATGTAAATTGAAGGCATAAGAACATCAACAGAATAATTTAAGTACAGCAACTTAGAAAATATGTTACTCATTAAATTCCTATACTATTAATTACTCAACAACTCTCATACTTTAAAAAAAAAAAAATAAAAAGTTTACCTTCCAGTACTCTGCAAAAATATAAGGAAAACCCATAATAAATCCTTTTGGAAAGAATCACTCAGTTTGAAAAAGTACAATGGATCTGTAATTTGTTTATCAGATGCATATAAATGGTTACTTCATACTGAAATTTGGCTTAGTATTGCTAAGACACATTAGCTGATCTAATAATGATTAATACTTACTAACTAGTGAAATGATCACAACAGCTAAATCAAATATGTTCCAGCCACAGGTAAAGAAGTAATGTCTTAAGGCTAGTATTTTTATGACACATTCCCCAGTAAATACTGCCACAAAAAAACGGTTGATATTATTAAGAACATTCTTGACGTTTTCCTGGTTATTTTCTGCCATCATAACGACCATATTTAGACAGATGAAAACTGCAACAGTAATATCAAATGCTTTGTGCGATACCATATCAAACAGCAATCCTTGGAACATATTCTGCAGAGAGAATGAGAAGAGCTGCTTAATGCTACCTGTAAGACCCACGCTACATTCAGATATAAATCAGTAACTTATGCTTAGAAAGAGAATTTAAGAGAATATAAATTTAACTGTAAACTCCTACAAGCCTTTTTAGGTCATTTCTTTAGACCTTAGAAGAAAACACTCAGTATTTGGATAAATATTTGCAGGCATCATGAAACCACATTTCCTTAGAAAACTATTGTTCAGGAGGAAAGCATTCAGAGTACACTGTGATTGCTCTTTTGATAGAATTAGTTATTGAAGTAGAGATTTTAGGATAAGCAATTTGAACTAAAATGTCATAATCAAGAAAAACTCTGAATAGTTACTATGTGAATGCAGGCCTGGAATTAAATTTAAGAACCTATATGAAATAAGGTGAAAGATTATTTGAAAGTAAGTAACAGTCATTGAGCATGTACTACTCCCTATTTGGTCTCACTTGCAATAATCCAATCTAGTTGCAGAAGCAGTATCATGCAACTCGTATCAAGATCATATGGACAGATGATCATGGATTTATGATTATTAAATATTTAATATGAACTTTTATAAATAATTTGTACATTTGAATAGGTGATAAACAGGCTGTGAAATTCTTTAATTAATACCCACAAAGAAAGCTTGCATTAGATGGATTTAAGAAATAGAGAGTAAAATGTAAACACTATATTGAATGAGGAAGACGGTGGGTCCTAACATGAATTTTATTCCAGATGCCTGGCTATTGAGTTTAAGTATGGTCACCATCTTTGCATCTTTATCATATTCTACTTAAGATGGTCTCACCAATGGTTTTGGGATGGGTTTTTGAGGTTTCTTTGATCCAAGCTTTTTTAGGGCATTATAGTACTTTTTCTGTTCCTCAGTCAAAAATAGATCTTTTCCACCTAAGTAAAGGAAAAAAAATACTGTTGTTCAGTTGAAGTTTAAGCAGTCAACTAAATAAACACCAACAAGTTTACATAAACAAAAAAAAGAAGTAAGTTACACCACAGCACATTATGCCCAGTATATAAATTGGGGGGAGTTACACAGAAGGAACCGACGGCTGCTTGAGTCAGGCTTGGTATCAGTCAGCAGGTGGCAAGCAACTGCATTGTGCATTACTGCTGGCTATTATTGGTTTTTCCTTTCCCCTTTTGGTTTAATATTCTCTCTGCTTGTTATTCCCTTTGTCATTACTATTAGTAGTAGTAGTATATTTTACCTTATTTTAGTTATTAAACTGTTCTTATCTCAACCCATGGCATTTACATTCTTTTGATACTCCTCCCCATCCCTTCAGGAAGAAGGGAAGGGGGGGCGGTGAGCAAGTGTCTGCATGGGACTTAGTTGCTTTAAACCATGACAACGTCAGACTAACATTCACACAACTGGGATTACTAGAGCCTCTGAATTAGCTCATGCAGTACTTATCTTTTTCCTTTGTTGGTTGAAATTGCTGATAACCACTCCAATGAAAAGGTTCAGCATGAAGAAAGATCCAAAAATAATGAAAATCACAAAATACATATACATGGCTGAGAATGCTTCAAACTTTGGCTGCTCATCTATCTGTTTAAAAAAAAAAAAAAAAAAAAAAAGAAAAGAAACCAGAAAAATAATATTGGTAAAAATCAGATAATCAGAACTTTATCATTTTCAATTTATAATTTAAAAAAATTATATATATATATATTTCTACACATTGAAACCTTTATTTAGATGTGTAAGTAGAACTGCCTTGTTCTGTCTTCTTACTGTTTGTAAAGATAATTAGAAAGATACATAGCCCAATCTAGCTCTAGCAAATTTAACACTACTTAAGTAGTAAATGATCAGCTCTGATAAGGGTGGTGAGGCACTGGAATGGGTTCCCTAGGGAAGTTGTGAATGCTCCATCTCTGTCGGTGTTCAAGGCTGGGGTGGACATAGCCTTGGGTGGCATGGTTTAGTGGGAGGTGTCCCTGCCCATGGCAGGGGGTTGAAACTAGGTTCTTTCCAACCCTAACTATTCTATGATTCTATGACACTGTGAATTTCCTACACAGAACAACAGCTCAGACTAAACATAACAGTGAACCTCCAAACCTTTGAATGCTATCTCAGACAAGAAGTGATTTTGAAAATCCAGCTCACTACAATCAGCCCTAAAAGGAGCAAACTTTATAATTAGCAGCTAATTCAATACTTTGAAGCATACAGTGCTTGAATGAATAAGGAAAATGCTAATAAATTTAAACATAGAAAATTTAAAAGGCACTGTACTAACAGGAGAGTGAGAAACAGCACATGGAAATGGGGAAGAAATAGTAAGGGTGTCAAATATAGGGAAGAAAAGCTCCAGAAATAACTGCTAAACATGCATGTACATTCCCTCCAAGGTCTTCTGAACTCTTTTCCCAAAACAGACTTGTCTAAAACTTGCAGCTTCTTCCCTCTGCCTTTTTGATATAGTAAGTTCTAGTGTGGTATCATTCTATTTTCTCCAGTTTTCTCTTGTCTAAATGCCAGATATTTGGTACTCCAAGGATTGTCATTTCACTGTGTAGTTTGATGCACTCATTGGCTTATATTTCTGATATTGTAAATAAAGCTGAAAAATGAATGGTATGGATAGAAAAGACCTAAAGGGAAAAATAATAAAAATTCCATTTTAGTGGCATACCTTACGAGAATCCACTGCTGCATACATAATATCCATCCAACCTTTAAAAGTTGCCTGGAAAAAAAAACCAAACCTGAAATTTTTGTAAATTTCCTGCTTTTTGAAAGAGCAGGAAAAGATTCAGCCTAACTAGCAAATACATCCTTAAAGTATAAAAACAATTTCTAAGAGAATAGCAGACAATTCCTTCCTTTAATTTTTAGCAGCTCTGCAGAATCATGGAACACTTTGGAGAATATACAGCAATGAACTTCATTTAGAAAAGATACAGGGATAACAGTCATTTTTAAAAATGTCATTCTCTGCTTTGTTGTGGTACTATGGAGATCAATAAATTAGCATCCCAATACTTTATGACTTATACAGTAAAATAAAATATAAAAATATAAACTCCATTGTTCATTTTCATTCTTATCCACTCTGAACTAACCTATATTAAAGAAAATGAGAATAATTTTAAATCTAGTAACATGCAGACTATTTCAGGCTTAGTATGTTAACCAAAATAAAAACAGAATTGAAAAGCCATGTAATACAGTGCTTGATTTTAACACAAGGTTTCTTAAGTGTTCTTTAGGAAGAACTGAGCAGCTTATAGATAAGAAAAATATTTAGGGAAGATAAAATCCCCCAATTTCAGCAAGACAAACAGAAGCCCAGTGGTTCTGGAAGTAATAAAGCTATGTGGGCTGCTCAAAAAATTTCCTTGAACAAAACTGAGCATGTTTTTATAGAACTTACCACTTGAAGGAGAGCCAAGTATCCCATCCCAACATTATCAAAGTTTACATCACTATTTGTCCATGTTCCATTATAGTAAGTACAATCATGTTTGCTCTGAATTGAACTGATACTTCCTTTTGAGAGTGTGCATTTCCAAAATTTGTTTCCAAGTAATTTTACTCCTGCAATGTTAAATAGGAGCCAGAAGACAATACAGACGAGCAAAACATTCAAGATTGAGGGGATGGCTCCCAAGAGTGCATTCACAACAACCTTAAATAAATAAAATGAAATAAAAGAATGAATTATTTACATTCAATAGAAGATCTTCCCAGAAAACCACTCATTTTTAATTCTTCTGTATCTACTGCAGATTCTCACCCATATAAAAACTAACAGATGACAAACCTAAAGCTGGCTTTCAGCTCAACTTCAAGGTTGTCTTAACATGTAATTCTGCAGTTTCTATCTTGCCTTTTTGAGGAAGGAAGTAAAGAAGATGGCAGCCAGAATTATCTTTGGGTAAAACAAACACATAAGATTCCGAGTCTGTAATAGCTAAGGGATCTAAAAGTCAGATAGGTGAACGGGTTTGCAGAATAACTAAGGTTGGAAGGGACCTCTGGCAAGTATCTAGTACAACCCCCCTGCCAAGGCAGGGCCACCTAAAGCAGGCTACACAGGAACATGTCCAAGTGCATTTTGAATGTCTACAGAAACGGAGACTCCACAACCCTCCTAGGCAGCCTGCTTCAGTGCTGTGCACCCCCTATGCTAAGTTCTTCCTTATGATAGAATGAAACTTCTTGTGTTTTAGTTTATGGTCATTGCTCCTTCTCCTGTTGCTGAGTACCACTGAAGAAACTCTGGCATCATCCCCTTCCACCCACCTTTGAGATATTCATATGCACTAATGAGATCCCTTCTCAGTCTTATCCAGACTAAACATACCCAGGTCCCACAATCTCTCCTCTTAAAGAGAGTTGCTCCAGACCCCTAAACATACTTACGGCTCTCTGCTGGACCCTCTCTGGTAGTTACTTGACTTTCTTGCACCGAGGAGCCCATAACTGGAAGCAGTACTCTAGATGTGTCCTCACCGGGGTCAAGCAGAGGGGTAGGATCACCTCCCTTGACTGGCTGGCCACACCGCAGGATACTATTTGCCATCCTGGCTGCAAAGGCACACTGCCAGCTCATAGTTAACTTCCTATCCACCAATACTCCCAGGTCCTTCTCTGATGAACTGCTCTCTACTAGGTCAGGCCCCAACCTGTGCTGGTACTTGGAGCTCTTCCTCCCCAGGTGCAGTTCCCTACACTTGCCCTCACTGAACCTCATTAGGTTTCCCTCTGCCCACTTCTACAGCCTATCAAGGTCCTGCTGAATGGCAACACACCTCTCAGGTGCATCACCCCATTCCCCTCAGCTTCATATCATCAGCAAACTTGCTGAGGGTACACTCTAGCCTATTATTTACCATAATATCATATCCCTTTCTTTTATCTTGGAGGGGGTTTGCAAGAGAACAACCTGCTCTGTGCAAGAAAGTGAACCTCACCCAAAAACCACTGGCAACTGACTGCACGCAGTACATAAAGTAGAAAGTTTGGCTTCCAGAAGATTAAGCTGTTTTGGTCAGCAGTCTTCCTTCGTTTAGACTTGCTTGAGGACAAGGAAAATGCAAACCCACAATGACCAGTAAGCCTCTTCCAGAAATGGTACCAGTGAAAATGGTATTCCAGCTTTTGGAGCTTGTGCTGGTGACATCAAGGGATCTCACACAAGCAGTGACAAGAACTCGTTGTCGTAAATCCAGCTCACTACTGCTGAAAGGCAGGACCATGATTGTTGCCAGTGGGAACTTGAAGACTAGTATCTATTTTTTTTTCTCCACTCTTCACTATTCTGTGAAGACCCCAGTGATCTCTACACATTGAACTTTGCAGTTCAGCCAATCCAAACCAGATGCAACTGATATCTGAGACCACAGATGGCTCTTCTCTCCCTCAGCCATCTCATCATAGAAGACTACCAGGTTTGAGAGACAAAATTTTCCCTTCCTAAATCCATGCTGGCTGCTTGTAACTGATTCCTTCTTGTCCTTAGTGGCCTTTCTCCCCACTGACTTTAAGATTCAGTTCAGTTACAGCAGATTTTAAAATCGAGATAGAACAATCTCCTATTAAGGAAATTCCACACTATTTCAGTTTTTAAAAATTGCTGTATTTCAGATCCACCCTGGAGAATCTGAAATGTGGCACATGGGTCTCTCTAGGTAACTGCCAACATGAAATTGGAAACAGAAAGATGTTCCAGTGTTCACATTACTATGTATAATGATTCCTTATGGTAGTACATTATTATTCAATTTCCTTATTTCATTTGTACTTACAAATTTCTGTGAAAGTGTTAAGTATTATTTCAAAATAACAGCCATGCGTATAAGAAGGCAATCTGAACCATCTTAATGCCATCAAGTCCCAAAATAGAGATTCCAGGTATAATTTTCACAAAAACTTCAAATGCAGATATTAGAGAATATGCACACACACCTCCAACATCCTTACCTTTATCCCTTCAAATCTTGACAAAGCTCGAAGAGGCCTCAATGCCCGAAGAGTCCTGAGAGATTTCAGGGCATTCTCAGAGGAACAAAGTGATGAGGCAGGAGCAGTATTTATTCCCCAGGAAATAAATGACAGCTGTGTTCATTGAATCGAAACTGAGATTACTGAACAGTATACAAAAAATTTATTTTATTTGTGTCAGCAGACAATCATAACCTGAATGTTCCAGTATCTTTGACCAGTAAGTCAGATGAAGAAAACACACATTCAAATCTATCATAGTATAATTTTACTTCAATATTTCCTAATATTTTAAAAATAATGAGATAAATTCATTCTAATTTGAAATATCTTTTTTTTTTTTTTTTTTTCCTAAAAACGGTTCCTGTAGTTTTTTCAGAATGCTGATATAGCAACCAAATTGGTAACTATGGTAATTTCATACACTACCCAGCCAGAAAGGATTGTTCAAATAAAATATTCCCATTTTCTGCGTAGTTATTCTCAGAAGTGTATAGAGCAATTCTTTATCATAACTTAAGACGGTGGTGTAGAAATAAAAAATATTTTAAAAAGATAACCAGTCTTTATTTTATTTTTTGTAAGAGAAAAAATTAACTATAAACATTATGTTTCATTATTGTTTCAATAATTCCATTTTTCCACTGTTCATGATTTGCCTGTTCCTATTTGGATTTTTTTGCCTCATTATCTAGCCATTGCATATTTCCATGCCTTTCCTCCATTCAGAGAACAGCATTATTATTAATATTACAGAACTGTAATTGCTTAAGTCGTGCTATATATTCTTCAGAAATAATCATGACATTAGATTTTTCTGTTGATATATCCTAGTACTTTACAACTTTCAATGCTAACTATTCAGAGGCTATCAAGCAGCTACGTTGATGTTACCAGAAGTCAGCTGCTTAGATGTATTGGGAAGATATTGAAATATTTTTCAGTTTTATATGGCAAGATTATATTATTTAACTTTGAATTCAGAATAAATATGTACATATCGAACACTCCATTTCAGTATTGATGATTTCAGTATTTCTTTTTACAGCTATATAAAGGATTGCTAGCATTTCTTAAATTGCAAAACAAAACATACTTTTCCATGTCTTTAACTCTCTGGTTAATTATTTTTCCAATAATACTTTTCAACTCCTTATACCATCCAAATTTCTTCTCCTTTAAAGAAGCAACTCTACTTTTTTCTGATTATAAATACCAGAGCTGACAACAGCTTCACATTTTTCTATTGTCTTAATTAATTTATTTTAGTTTTATTTCTGATTGCTAATTGCACTTTCTCTCTCCACTGATATGTTTTCATAACCAATATTTTTTTTTGAGGACCACAACTTATGGTCTTCAATGACAGTGACACCAAATAAAATTTTCTTAATTGACTTCTGATTATTACTTAAAACTTCCATTTAAGTCTGTTCTAACATCCCCTTTGATTGTAATTCTTTTTACAGCTTTTGGAAGCTGTCTTTTAGACTTGTGTTTATTCATAGTTAGTTTTTACATCAGTTGTCTATACAGAAAACATCAAAATTCAGTATGTAAGACAAGCTGAATATAATACTTACACACACAATAATGAAGTCTAGGCAACACCAAGCATTTGTGAAATAACTGTGCAAACCATAAGCCACCCATTTCAGAAGCATCTCCATAAAAAAGATGTAGGTGAATATTTTATCAGCATATTCTAGGAGCATTTTCACTTTTTTTCTCTCCTGCAGGTGAATATCTTCAAATGCCTGGAATTTCAGAATTCAGTTTTAAAATAGTTCAGTAGTTTTATGGAAAATCTTTTAAATTCCACAAGAATACACAGTTTGGCTTATTATAACCATTTCATATTAAATTATGGGCAACCACCACAGTTTTATGCTTAGAAGTAAAAAACTAAATTGTAAAGTAAGTACAATCTCATTTTCAGATTGGTTGAAAAATCACATACTTTCAGATGTTTATGCTCAACACTTCTTCAAAAAATTATCTCATGAGGGTCAATTGTAGCTACCAAAAATCTTGGCTTCCCAAATTACTGGATAATTTTGGAACTGTTAACCTAAAATTCTTCACAATAAAGGCTGAATTAAACACATTAACCACTGTCTTCCAGACCTAGATCTTCCAAATGTGTCATCTTTAGTCAGCCTGCAAAGCTGTAATAAAGATGAAAAAATATCACAAGCACTTTACCTGGGACTGTTAATTGCCGGAGTTTCACAATTTTTCACCTAAACCTTGACATTACTTTGATGTCAGTAAGGGTTTTGAAAATGCTTTATTGATTGTTTAGTTTACATCATTGTTTGCTTGTGTTTAATATATTTGCTGCCTTGCTAATTTATTTTTAAGTTTTGATATTGCCATTCTATTCTCAATTCCTTTTAGCACTTTGCACTACTTCCTCACCAAGCCTCCTGTGATGCCTTCATTCTTCCTTTCGTTCATTTCTCTCCCACCTTATAGCTCCATCTCCATTCAGTTTCTCTTTTGCTGCCAGCAGTTCTCATGATCTATCCCTTCATTTTCACTACCACTATTTTCCCCATGTCTGGCATTACTTTTACTTAAAACTTTTGTTACTTATGTAGATAAATCAGAAGCCACAGTGCACCACACATAGAGCACATCAGAGCATTCAGCAACTTCCCTTTCTTTTATCCTTATTCAAATCTGCGTTCCTTTCTCTGAAATTGGGTCTTCAGCTGCTAAATTTCTGTCTTCTTTCTTGCCATGAGACAAGTAAAAAAGTTGAAACGAGAAGCTTAAGAGCCTGTCTTCCTCTCATAAGGAATACACTATCTCACATCCTTGGGATGTTGGACCACAGCATCTTTATTTTATAGAAGAGCAAATGAAGCACAGAAAGAACAATTAATTTGCCCAAAGTCACATGGCTGTAGTCTGTGACAAAGATCGGGAACCAAACACAGGGTGTCAAAACTTTAATCCACATGTAGCTTCAATCTACATCGGCTCTTCATTTAACAGCTCCTTACCAGACTGAAATCTCTTATTCTGCTGTTATTTTTTTTTAATAAGATCATGAGCAGTCATCACCATTTAAGGAAACAGTGGGCTGTGTTACATGACCTAGATGGTCCATAAACCTTTGGCTCAGGGGAGCATGGCAGCAAAGACAACTCTGTGGTTTTGCAAGCATTAGCTCAGCTACAGCGGCCCTTAACAGTTATGAGTTCTCGACAGTCAAATTAATCTGGTGGAATTTACACACTGCTGCTCCACAGTGTAATGAATTAGTAAAACTGCTTCTGGACCTAAGAGGTCTTTAAAGCAGTGGTCATTCAATTGTGCTATAGTTAGGAGAAATGTCTACAGAGCAGAGCTGTCACTGTGTCCACAGGACTACTAATTTGACTGTGGGTAATTGAGAACTCCTAGCATTCATGCCTATTGACCGATTCTTACCTTCTTTCTGAGCAAGTTTGATAACTAATGTCATCTTTTTCACTGTTTAACCTTGACTTCCATGATTTCTACCTACTAGTCAAATCATGCATTATTTAGCAGTGATGCTCTTTCAAAATTCTAACTCTTCTTTTGCTCTGAGCATTCACCACATACTTTTCTATGCATTCTGCCTATGATCACCACCTCATTTGATTTACTTTCAAGCATGGACATGCCTGATGGTATGGTGCTCCTTCACTCTAGCTGGTTCAGGAAATTCAGTATCAGCAAACAATTTTAAAAATAAACAGAAAATGGACAAGTCCCTTTTCACAAGAGGACAACAATATCTTTGGAATTTGAAAGTCCTTAACACTACAATACATCTTCGATGAAAAAGATTTGTTATTGTTTTTTTATATAAGCTTTCCTAATAAATTTCACACCCTGATTTAGCCTCCTAGTTAAGCACACAAGTGTGTGAGGAATTATGTTCCATGAACAGTGCAGATGAGGCCCTCAGTGACACAGTTTAGTGATGGTCTTGGCAGTCCTGGGGTGATGGTTGGACTTAAAGGTCTTTCGCGATTTAGTCGATTCTATGATTCTATGAAGAACTACGGAGAAGACTATGATTCCATATATTTAAATAGCTTGTCCAAGTTGGGGAGAACCTTAAAACTTCTAAAGGACATGTTTATAATACTTCTCTCTCCCTGGGGAAAGGAATGTGAGAGTAAAAGAAATAAATATAATAATATAATTTTCATTTACTGACAACCATCAATTCAAAATTTGAGAAATTAAATTAAATTTACCAGTGCTGCACTGCTCAATATTATCATAAAAATTATAAAATGTTCAAACCAGCTATGTTTAACAATTTTGTAACAGGTTTTTCTAAAGTTCCACCAAGTTCTGCCTGGAAACCTAGTGGTATTCACTGCACAACACGGGAAACATTCAACACAACCTGAAAAGAGAAAGAAGAACATATTGGTCCCATGGAAAATGTAGAGACATGGAATATAAAGAGTGCATGGTATCTTAATATGAGTTTGTACAGTCTATGCAAGCAATGTGATGTTTTACCTATAGGGTGATGCTGTGTCTGAAGCAATCAAAAGCTAAATAAAAGACAAAATCTGTACATAAAAAAATCATTTAATAGAGCAACTTATACATGGTAAGAGCAGAAAAGACATTGTGCCCACAGAAGGGCTTGTGTGGGCACAAAAAGCCATTAATTCAATCTAAAAAATTTCTTTGTTTTTTTTGTTTGGTTGTTGTTTTTTTTGGTTGGTTGTTTTTTTTTTTTTTTTTTTTCCCTGCATTTATTCTTTTTTGGTTTGAAAAGAGAGAATTTAAAAGTTGGTTAGTAATCTAGTATTTCTACTGATTATTTCACTCGACTGCACTGCAGACACATTATAATTAGATTCTCTATTCACCGTTTTGCACCAGAAATGGACTTCTTCATTAACCTGTAAAGGCAATAGGATTGAATCATGAGAGTCGATGGAGTCTAAGGAACCATTCAGGCAGCCAAAAGTAGGTGTAAACACTGGGATAAGCTGTAAATTCCTCTGAATTCCATTAGCTTTATTGACTGGATACTCATTCACTGTTCTGGGAGCTCAGACAAATTCACTTGAAGTGTCATTTAAGGCACCGGGTATGGACATACATATTCTGACATTCGGCTGCCCTTTCAGAAATGCTTTGAGTGGTTTTGTTCATATACAGATACCTACAGCCTGATGCCTCAATACAAGACTGAATTACACTCCAAAGATGGCATTTTGCTACCTAAACACAGGTGTTTAAAACCAATTTAGGCCTCTTTGGATATTGTACAGCTCCTGTGATACTTCTGTCAGCTTCATGCAGTTGTATTGCCTGCTCTCAGGCATCTCATATGGTTCTAAATGCTTGTGTTCAGGGATCCCAACCCTGCTACAGTTCTGTGCTGGCTTCAGGTCTATTTATCTGAATTTTTATGTTTATAAACAAGTGTCTCAGTTTTTGCTAATTTGGAAATGTTCTAAAAAGAACAAATGAACACTCATTCATTTGGTGTCACCACAATATATAAAGGATTCTTACTTTCTGTAAAACAGTCCTTGGGTAGGTGTGAGTTTTGAGGCTGGGAAATGGTCTCCAGGAGAATAATTGGATCCACAGTGCTGGCTTCAGAATAGCTACCACCATCACGTATCTGCTGAGAAGGGTAAAGAAGAGGATTTATTTGCTTTTCATTAATAAAGTCACCAGATTTAAAATAAACTTATCACACACCCACACCTCCCCAAAAAAATTCAAACCAACAAACTGCACCCTATAAAATATCTTAATGATTTTAATGTTGCTGAACTACAAAAATAAAATCACAAATAAAAGGACAGAAAAGGTGAATCCCTCCTCTCTGTTTCTGTGGCTTTAATTTAATAAAGTATCTTCTACTGATCTACATTGGGCTTCCAGCAAGGAAAATATTTAGAAGAGATTATATTACACTACAACTTCAGTTTAGAGAAAACTCTGATTTCTTCATGACAATCCAATTCTTTTTTTATTTTCAGAGACACAAAGCATGTCTCAAAATGCTTGAAGACGGGAAGGCCTAGCAGGAAAAAATGTATGTATGGTTACACACTTCAAAGAGCTATTCCTATTGGTAAATAAGCTACACACCTATAAAACTAAAGACAATAAGGAAAATAAGTATAAAGAAAAAGGAATAAAACAACCTATCCCCATAAAATATAAGCTCCCTGTATGACATGGAAAAGGAAGGGATAAGGATAGGGATAAGAATGAGAACCAGAAGGGAGGGTCCTAGGGAATCTTCAACATAGACAAAAATGTAACTACTTAAATTCATGAGCATTTTAATATAATATATAAAATTAAATAATGCATAGCAAATAAAACTTCTGTCCACTTTCTCTAAAACCAAAAAATAATGTGGTTTGACATTTGGAGGTAGTAATCCAGAAAGTTGCTGGGTCACTGGAGGCAACCCATGGTTCTTCACCTTTTCTGATGTGGAGCTGTTGTATTAGAATAAGCTAAGGTTCTAGACCACAAAAAGTATGTCTGTTTGGGGAACTGCTTCTAAAGAAACAATTTTTGCATCCAGGGTTGACCAAACAGAATTATCTATAAAATTGAATATGTAACACATTTTTAAAGTGTGTTTCTTGATTAATTTCTGCTTACTTATTTTGCACAAAATAATAAGTTACACTGTCAGCCATGGTTGTTTCTGAGAGACAAATCTCCATGCTTTTAAACTATTATTGCCTCTAGAAATATGTACCATATTCATAATGATTATAATTACTACTGTTTGGAAAACCCCAGCTTATCCTGTCACTGTGACAATTTTAATCTCTAGCATATTCTGCAAGGTGATAAAATTTATAATTACCTCTTTTTGCTCTTTCTTTTGGTGTGTCTCTGAAAAACAACTTAAAGATTCAGAAGTCTCAGAAATCTGACTGAAGGCACTTGAACTCCGGCACTCCCCTCTATGTCTAAACTTGTCTCCCTGTATAACATAATGCAAAACAGTTGACTTTCCACATTTTATTTCCTGATAGTCATTCTTAAAAGTAAAAATTCTTTAACAGAATCTAAAACATCCACAAAATTCAGCATGTTTTTCTTTTTACAGATAATTAAATTATGTCCATAAAGGCATGTAAAAGAATGTTTTTTTTCTTCAATTTCAAATACAGTGTTCCTGTAGTTACACTATGGAAATGTACCATGCCTCAAGTTCTACATTTAGCCCATTGATGTATTCCTGCATCCAAATCCCTAAGTGCAGATGGACTAGCTCAGCAGCAACCTTTTCAGCTGGAACCCCAAAATCTTCTCATCTTTCTAGTTACAGGTAGGAGAGCTAAGTGATCCCAACCAGCTCTCGTTCCTGTGCTGCTTTTGGCTGGCATAGAGTTCATTTTCTTCACAGTAGCCAGTATGGGGCTGTGTCTTGAATTCGTGTTGGAAATACCGTTGATAACACAGGGATTTTTTTCATTATTGCTGAGCAGTTCTTATGCAGAGTCTAATATGGGTGGGTGCAAAAAGGATCCTGGAGATCCTCAACAAAGAGTTGGGAGTGGACACAGCTGGGACAGCTGACCCCAACTGACCCAAGGAATATTCCATACCATATGGCATCATGCTTAGCATATAAAGCTGGGGAAGGAGGAAGGGGGGATATTTGGAGTGACAGTGTTTGTCTTCCCAAGTAATTGTTACACAAGATGGAACCCTGCTCTCCTGGAGATGCCTGAACATCTACCTGCTGATGGGAAGTGGAGAATGAATTCCTTGTTTTGCTTTGCCTGTGTGGGTCGCTTTTGCTTTACCTATTAATCTGTATTTGTCTCAAACCATTAGTTTTCTCACATTCTTTCATTTCAACACAAGGGGAGTGAGTGAGCTGCTGCGTGGTGCTTAGTTGCTGTCTGGGATTAAATCACTAGAAGTCAATAATTTTTTGTTCACCTTCTGACAAAAGACTGTAAGGAAAGTATATTAGAGTCTGCTACCTTTGAAGTCCCTTTTTGCTAATCCAAGCTGAAACTACTATTGGGTGTTTGATACACAGCTGCAGTATTGTCAGTGGGCTACAAGGTATCACCCTTACCTTCTATAGGCAAAAATATTTGTACAGGAATAAGAATCTCAGAGGATGACTCAATGATTTTGAACTAAAATGCATTTATGCATGCTTAGTGCCTTCTATGGTATCTGGATGGTATCTAAGACATATGCATGGCATGTTAAATACATTGCAGGATATTCAGGAACTGACAGTCACCTTTTTATAGATGCATTTAGAAGCTGTATGAGATGACCCAGCACCTCAAATGGCACTTGACACCTATAAGGTGAGTAGTACATGGAATCTTGAAATTCAGATATCTAAATGGCATAATGTAGTTGTGGCTGATACCTAGCATCATCTGAGATGTTTCTAAACATCCCTGACCACCAGATGTCAACAGAAGTTCCTATAACTTCTGTATCTTATTTGTCAGTCTCATGTGGATGTGACAGACACCTCAAGTATCTCAAATATCCCTAAATGCCTATGTACAGGAAAATGAATTGCACCATTTTATCACGGTAATATAAACACTGTGCACACAGAAAGACTTGAGCTTTTACCTGCCCAACACAAAAAAATAGATATAAAGGGGAGTCCAAAGTATCATAGAAGTGAAAAGAGGGTTAAAAAAAATTAAGAAATTATTTTTTTAAGGTGAAGCTTTTATTTGCTTTTCATCATCTGGACTCTATGCAACTGACAACCAACATAAGAACAACAGAAGAGTATTGTCCTCCAAAAATTCCAGGCGCCATTTGTAATGCAAAGAAGACTTTCTGTCTTGATCAAACTTCATTTAGCAATTGACAACCACAAACGGAAGCAAAACAGACCAAAGCAGAATGATGGCTATCAATGAGGAGAATGATGAAAAACTGAATATTCAACATTATTAAATAACTAAAACTATATGGGTCTATTTTGCATTTTGAAGCTACTAGAAGAACAAAGAAAGTAAAATAACAGAAATTACAGAAAGGATAACATTTACAGTTGAGTCTTCAAGATCATATTTATAGATGCAAGTTACAATAATTTTTCAAATATTAATATTCCCTACCTGTTTTCTGCATTCTATTTCTGTGCATAAACTGTGATCATCACCACCTTCATCCATGTAAGTCTCTGCTACCGCAATGGGAACACAGGTACTACGACTGGTTAAAAATTCTTCATATTTCCTTGTCACTGAGCAATTCTTTTCAGTATTGTAATAACCCAGGTCTAAGCAGCTGTTGTCTATATCATTTCTGACATCTGTCATGGCATAGTTATTTTCCTCTATGTCTTTGGCTGAAATTTTCACCGAAGTCTTCTTTTCGGCTGTTGTTTTGACGTTTCCTTTCATTGTTTTGCCACAATGACCCAAAATTCTGCCTTTCACAGACTGCAGGCCCTTGCGAATCTGCGCAATGGTAATCTGACTTTTGGCCATTTGTCCAGATTCCTCTTGTCCCATTGAGGAGTCAGTATTGAACGAATTCAGCAGCAAGGCAATGAATAGGTTGAGCACCTTAAAATGGTTAAAGTAAGTTGAAGACACTACTGGTAACAGAAAAGGCATTTCAGAAAACCTTCCTTAGATAAAAACATCTCAGTCTTGCTTTCATCAACCACTGCAATTAAATCATTTACTATTACACTGAAATATTAATATATTATCATATGGCTCTTTCTGGAAGGAAGGGCAGGAACAAAAAGAAGGAAGTGACAGTTTGGGTCCAGCAAATATATTTTCACATGCTCTGATGTCCATGATGTCTACAAGGTGGTAGATATGTAGAAAAGCATCAAGCAAAAGATAAATTTTAGTAACACTACCATCAAAAAGGATCTGTTATGGGCCAACAAATCAACAAACTAGAAAATCTGGGAACTTGAAACTTTAGATAATAAAAAGATAAGTTGGCAAGCATTAGAAGCACTGAATAATTTGGTTATTTGATCCAAGTAACATAAAAGATGAAAAAATCAGAGACCAAATTATCAAAAGCACTGCATTTCTATACCCTGGGTAGAAGAAATAATTTTATTTTCCTTAGCAGCTACCTCTTGTGTGAGAAAGAGAAAGACGAGGGAAAAGGAAAAAAAGTCAGAAGAAAACATACATTAAGTAATATCCAGAGGAAAAGAATACTGTGAATATTCTTCAAATAATAAAATTTGCCTTAGAAAAAAAGATGCTGGTGTAATTGGAAGCATTCAGAAGGGACTGAAAAAATAGCTTGAAACTCACCACCAGGTTTCCTATGACCAGGACTAGCAAGAAAATGGGAAGACATAACTCTTTTCCAGCCACTTCCATGCATTCCCACATGGTTTCAATCCATTCTCCACATAATATACGGAATATAATCAGGAATGAATGATAAAAATCCTTCATATGCCAGCGTAACTGTGCATCAGTGCTTATTTTACAAGCATTATTTTCATAAGAAGTGCCTAAAACCTGCTTTCCTACTACAGCAAAAATAAATACAGTGATAATCAAAACCAGTGTGAGGTTACCCAGAGCACTAACTGAGTTTAGAATTATTTTCATAAGAGTATATAAGGCCGGCCAGAATCTTGCCAATTTGAAGATCCTGAGCTGTAAGTAAAACACAAGAGAACAATGTGAGTAGCAAACACTGCATAGATAGCACAGCACAAATAAAAAACAGACCCTGCATTTATCATGCTGGCTTTACTTCAGGAACACCACCATAACTTTTCCACCAAAGAAAGGTTTATATTTGTCCCAATGCAAAACACTGTGCTTCAGCTCAGATAGTTACTTAGTATTAATAGCAATGATGATAATAGAAATACTACTCAAGTGGCTTATAGGTACTTGCATGAGGCTTATGAAATGACTGCATTTTAGACTAAATCAAATATAAAAGAAAAATTGAAAAAGTATTTTTTTCTATCTCTTACATAACTGACTTAAAATAGGTTCTGAAAAGCCAGGTGGGATCTATTCTATGCATTTGTATGAGTAAAAAGGACATTTTAAGTAAAATTAGCATTAGGGCTGCTCTCATCTTTCAGTCATGATACACACGATGAAACAGAATTCAAATGAATTTCTAGGTGTGATGACTCTGAAAAGCTATGAAGAATGTTAGAAACATTTAGGAAATATAGCACTCTAAATATATAGTAAGGATGCGAACAAAAACATAACATTACACATAGACACCTCAAAGATACTCCTCTGCTCCCTAAGATGGAGGAAAGCCTTGAAAAGACCTCAAGGCCATGTCTAAGCTTTGAGGAAAGCTATGTTATTTTACAAATCTCAACTCAAAAGGAAAAGTTGAGAGGGTACCATTGCTATCCTTAAGCTCAGATAATATCTTTTCCTAATAGAAGATCTGAAATGTAGTTGAGTGGTACCACTATACAGACCTAACAGAAAGCCAGTGTATTGTCTGCTAGGTCAAATCTTCAAAAGAGCACATTATGCCACAGGATTTATGGTATCCAATATACACAGT
>JAOEHX010066362.1:0-37272 GCA_025448015.1 Bolborhynchus lineola | reverse complement strand
AGCTTAAAACCTCCAAAGCTAGGAGATACATAAAATAATATATATTTTCATTTGCAAGAAATTTATATAAAATTTTATATTTGTCATATTTTTATAAAATAATTATTCTGTTACTGAACATAAGTTGGAACTTATTCAGCTGAGCATATGTCTATAAATACACATACCAGTGAAGCAACTGGGAATCATTCTCATGGGAGTATTTAGAAGACAAGGATTCAGATAAGTTTTAAATTCCCTCATTAAGAGCACACTTCATGTTATTGATTTGTTCTTATGCATTGTTAATCATCATTGCTACAGATACAAGACTGTTAGTTTTTAACAATCATATCCCAAATTATCTGTGAGTATGCAATACCATGGAGCTGATGTCATATAGTTAGCTTTGATGGCTACAGTACAAGCTGGGTCCTAGTAGCAGCAGTCAAGGTGATCAGACCTGAGAACTCTTTAATGAGGTAATTTAAAACCAAAACAGACTAGTCTTTTTTAATTTCTGTCTTCTCTGGGCTATTCTTAGTGATTTATGCTTCTCACCCCCCCTCCCCTCCCTAAAAGAAACATCTAAAGTGCTTGTTGTACTGCTTGTCTTGCTTTCAGTTTTGCTCTCATCCTTCTTGAGCTTTCAGCATGATATCTGGAGTGTTTGCAGTCATAGGTTTGCATGCTGTGTCTTGTATTGCACTTTTGTTACTTGTATATCTCCCACGTGCAAATACACACTTACTTGCTTGCCTTTTTTGTGGTCACATTGCAGACATACTTACATAAAATGTGTATGGATTTTGTCTGGTACAATTTAGTGCTGTGAAACACATAGCATTGGCGGCTGTATTTTAGTTTGTGTATATTTGTTCTTAGCACAAGGTGAATTATATACCGATTAGTGCATTTTTAATTTATAGCTGTCAGATATATTTGGCTACAAAGGAACTCATTAAAACTGAGACTACTCATCTTCCAAATGAGACAAAACTATAGTTGAAAAAATTAATTCCTCCACCCACTACATCTTCTCAGGATGGGTTCTTCTTATTAATACTCTCCTTAGTCCAGCAGCCTTCATGGTTTCTTTAAGGCTGTCTAAACTCCACATATCCTTTTCCAGGTCATTGGATCTTTTTTACTGTTAAGTTCAAGACACAATTTCTTAGCTCTGGGTTTACTTCCTAATGCAAGCAGGCAAGTGGGCACTTTCAAGAAGTGGCTGAACGCTGCTTCTGTCGCAGTCTTCTTTCCTGCTATCTTAGTCATTACCTTTCAGCCTGTCCTGAACCCCCAGACATTCCTGAAGCCTAACATGCACAACTAATTTCAGTTGAACTAGAGGGAGCGGTTCAGGTAGCCAAAAATGCAGTTTCACAATCAAGCCATGACATCCGAGAACTGACCCAACTGAAACACGGTCCTCAAAACAAGAGCAAGAAAAGAAAAAAATACCTATTTCTTTTCAGCCAGATCTGATTCAGCTACCTTGCAGCCACAAAAACATTAGTGACCAAAGAGAGCTATTAAGGACTTAAGGAGAAGAGGAAAGAACCACTTTCTAGGAACATAGGTGCTAGACAACACAGCTAGTGGTTTTGTAGCCACTGGTGGGACAAAACACACAATCCTACTCTCTGCCACCCAGCTATTCCTGTTGTGAGAAAATGTGCTGGCAATGAGCATGTAATAAGCCACAAGCAGAGAATAAAAACATCCATCACCATTCAAAAGACAATTTTATTATATTCCCAGACCCAACAGAACTGTAAAGTCAGGAGTAGGGACATCCCAATACATACAGTCAGCTTCATTTTAACAAGGATTGTGAGTTCTGCTTCACTTCCAGCTTCACAGGGCTCAGACAGCTTCTTGCAGAACAACTCAGCTGTTTCTCCTAAGCTCCACAGAGTCAGAAGGGCTCATTATCTGGGACATAAAAAAAAAGACAGCTCTTGCCTGTCTTAGTACTGCAACTGACCTAATAAGCTTGCTCAGAATTTGGTGCTCTGGAGACCATGGACAAGGACAGCTAACATTGAAACAGAGCTAATAAGCTGTGAAACTTTGAAACTGATGGTGTGTTTGGATCTGTTTCTGCCATTCTCCTTCATGCTCTCCATTCTAGAAACACAGTGAAGTAGAATCAGTGGCTTTTAGACCTGAACTATCTCTGGAAGTAATAAACTAATAAGGCATAATAAATGCATAATGTGTTGCAGCTCCTTTATTAAGCAGTGTAAGAACTCACTCCTGCCATTCCTAAATGAATACACATACCGTTAATATGCTATGAGTTTGTTTGGATTATACTCTTACTGCTTCTGTGCCCTTCATCATACTCAGCAGAACTCACAGTTGCAATAGCATAGGGCAGGGATACTTGGGCTGGTTCTTCATTGTGAAATTTAGGTAAGGGAGGGATTATAGTGACCACTGTTTCTACAGTGTTCCTTAACCTTTCACTTACCTATCAGAGAGTGTTTCTTGCCATGTTCCCTCCAATGTTCTTATTAGCTCTCTCACAGAGAGGCAAATGGGTTAAATGTCAAATGAATAAACATAAGAAGTTTCAAGAGACAGAAATGGGGAAAAAAAAAACCAACATAAAAAAAGAAGAAGCTGAGCTTCAGATAATTGTATGCAGAGTGAAATTGACATCTGACACACAGCATGAATATGCTAAAAAGAGAGTATTAGATGAATGTAAGAGAGAAGTTAATCCCATATAATGTCAATATTTCATTTAATACAAAAAGTCCTGATAAGGCAATAACACAATTAACAGCTATTATTAATTGCATGGTTAATTTGCATTTTGTCTAAATAAAGTTTTTTAGGAATTATTATTGCTGCACAAAATCCTTTTTTCTTGGTAGTCAGATTTTGGGGTTTTTTTAGTTTTACTTTGGTTTTCCCTAATATTTCTTTTTTCTTTTTAACCATCCTTATTTTGTTTTATTTTCAGCTCTGTCCATTTTAAGTCTGCCTTTCTTATTTTTTATTCCACGTTTTTCTATACCAATTTCTTTGTTCCATTCTTTCTCTCTAGTCACTTCTTCATCTGTCACTCCCTTTGTCCTAGTCTTCCTTCAATCTGCTGCTTAGAACTTCCATTCCTATACCCCTTTTCATATTGAAAAAGATTCAGAAATTAATTAGAATTCCTGGAGACAAGGACTTAGTATTACAGATTAAAGAACAAAGTGCTGAAACAGACACATAGATCTAAAACTCCAGACAGTTTGCCCTAAAAACAGGAACCAAAAGTATGGTATCATAGCATTCCATATGCTACGTGAAAAAAAAATAAATCCTATCCGTGGATCCTTAGAAACTGAAAGCAGCAACCTCCTTAAACTAGCCAGTAGGGGAGTTTGTATTTCTTTTCATTCAGTGTGCATATCTTTTAATTCAATAAATCAAAGGAAGTTATATGAAAACAGCTGTATTGGTTTTGTCCTTGCTACCACTCATGAGCCAGAGGAATATCCAGACTCCTTGAAGTGTGCAAATATTCTACCTGAGGATTTGTCCTCCTATACACTCATTGTTTGTCATCCCAGAAGCCAGCTGGTGTGCACTAGCCTGTATCCAGTTTTATTATCCAGTTAACAAAGTTTCAGGAGTGAAATTCAGAGACCTATGATGTAATATGGATATTCATACCCCAATTAGCTGGAAAGTCTGTGCATGAGACATGTATTGGCTTAAACTTTGCATTCAAACATATCAGTGGCACTCTGGAGACCTGGTAGCCCTGTCAATAAATCTTCCCACTGCTCTCTCTAGTTTTAAGCCAGGCCTTACAAGAGACAGTCTACCAAGTGTGCAGAAAAAAGGCTAGAAGGAAAATGCTTACTCTCTTTAAATCAAAGTGTAAGAAAAAGAAATCTGGCATCTGAGAGTTCTATCTAGAAGGCAAAAGTAGAGCCAAATCCTGTGGTCAGCTGTTACTGCTAAAGTTGTTTGTCCTTGGCAAATCTTAGTCAAACTTTGGAATTTATTCTAGCAGCAGATGGAAGTTGTTATCAGGGGATGGACACACAGAACCACTTACTGAATAAGGATATGAAGACCTAATGTAACAGGAAGACTAAGTGTATGACCATGCACTAGATTACACCATCTGAGCTCTGACTTCTGGGCTGACAGAAAATATCACTGAATGGGAACATATTTAGATCCAAAACTCAGTGAACCTCCAGAGAACCATTACATTCCAGGAAGATGCTTTTCTTCTGAAAACAACTCATAGAAAGCATCAAATCATGCCCTGAAATGTTGCTAGCAGGATATATTCTCTCCGTTTAGGTTATTATGTACTTCTAATTACAGATGTTAAATAAAGGAGCAAGTCTAACTGAAAATTTCTAAATAGTAAATTCCATGCCACTTATAAACACCCAATTATGCTGAGATTGTTATATGATTTTCCATTTTTCAATGACAGTATTGTAAAACAATTAAGAAGAGTCAACACTAAGTTCAGAAAACAAGTGTTTCTCATTTAATATAGTTTTAACTATAACAAAAATATTAGGAAGCATAATATATTGGTAGCAAAAAATATAGCACACAGTCTAGATCCCTGAAGCAAGCAAAAAAAAAGCTCAGGAAGGGGTGGGTGGAGGAAGATACCTATAGTAATTAATTTATACTACTATGGTCAAGCCAAATAAAGAATATTGACCAGGTTAAAACAGTGGCAGTGAGACTTACACGGTGCTTAAGATGATGTACAATGATGCCAGGGTCAATGGTATCTGGAGAAGACATTAAACTGTGTAAAATGAGCCATGAAAGGACACTGTTAACAGCCTGAAGATGAAGAACATTGCAAATGTTTTCAAGGGCAATGTTGGCAAGCACTCCTATTTTAAATTAGCACTACTATCAGGAGATAATAGGTATGGAAGTGAATTCTTAACTGTTGCAAAAATCTTTTTCCAGCACCTCCATAGGAAAATTAATTAGTTCTGTTTACTGATTAATCTTTAAATTATTAAATAGATTATAACACTTAAATTTCAAAGGTTAATATAACTGCAATTATAAATCTATAAGGTATTACTCCCACTGCAGGAAAATAAAAATTAACACATTACTAAGTAAAGATAAGACAAAATTAAGAGCAAATGTCAGCATCACATAGTAGAAAAACAGGACAAATTCTTCATCCATAAAAGGGCTTAAATATAAGTATTACAGAGTGCTGTTGCAAAGAAAATATAGATTTACATTAGAAATGAAAAAAAAGTCAAAGGAAATAAAATTTTTAGCATTGTTAACAGCTTTTTGTGAATGTTAAAAACTGCATATAGTATACGATCTCTTTCCTAATAGTGACTGATAATAAAATCTGGTGTGTATGTTTTAATTGTCACTATTTCAGCACCATGAATGATATTTCCACAAAAAATCCCATAACTACTGATATTTTTGCACAGTAGTTTAAAAGAAGATCAAGTAGCTCCATGTTAATGACATAATCTTAGGCATATCTTGATTTAAATGGGCTAAATTCTACCTGGTTTTAATTTGAATGCTTACAGTTAGGAGCTTTCATTGGCTTAGAGCCCCCTCAGTGGAAAGATGAGGAACCGGGGATTTTGTCATAATAAGCCATTTGGGTTAACAAGACAGCTCAGGACTATTTAATGTCATGAGACTTATCTCAACTGTTCAGGACAGCACTCCAGTGTGAAAATGGTGCTTTTAACAGAGAGGACAATAATTCAGCATAACAGCTTCCCCAGGGACATGGTCGAGTCCCATCACTGAAGATTTTCAAGATATGTTTGGAAAGGGTGATAGATAATCTCATCTAGACTCTCCCACAACAGGTTGGACCTGATGATCTTTTGAGATTCCTTCCAACCAGGTACTCAAATCTGAACTGTTTAAAAACCTTTAATGAAAGGCTGATAGAGAGCTTTCAGAAATCAGCTTCCCCAGAATTAATTGATTCAGACACTAAAAATCATCTGTGACTTTGCAAATCTTAATTATTATGCATATAGCATAAATGATGAGAAAAAAATCATACAGAACTTAATCTACACACATAAGCGTGAAAACTTCAGTCTTTTCTTAGTTCTATATTCTCACCTACAGTGTTTTGAAGACAATATGGGGTTTGATTATTTTTTTCCGGAAACAAATTACTGTTCGTAGAATCAATTATTTAATATCAGTGTCAAAGTGGCCAAATCTTAGTCAAAACTTTCTAAAAGTTAGAAAAAATGTATAAGACAATCAGTACTAGTAGAATAAAAGTTAATATTTTAAGCATTCTTAAACAGGAATCTAAATAGAATATTAAACACAGTGCACTGTGGTGAGTTGACCTTGTCTGGCTGTCAGACTCCCACCCAGGTGCTCTCTCATTCTTTCTCCTCAAAGGGGTAGGGAGAGAAAATAAGATGGAAAAACTCAAGTGGTGAGATTAAGACAGAGGGATCACTTACAAATTACTGACACAGGCAAAACAGGGGAAAAAATAATTTAATTTGTTGCTAATAAAAATAGATTTGTATCATTAGAAACAAAGATAAATTAAAATAACACTTTCATTCCATCCACCTCTTCCTTCCCAGGCTCAACTTCACTCCTGCATTCCTGACTGCTCTACTTCCTCCCCAGAAATGGCACACAGAGTTGTGGGATTAGGGTAGTTAAATTCTGCTCAGTTTTTATCTCCCCCTCCTTCCTCTTCATGCTTTTCCTCTGCTTGGGCTCTGCACAGGCCACAATTCCTTCAGTATATATCCACCTGCACCAGCCTGGGACCCTTCACAGTCTGCAGTGTGAATATCTGCTCCACTGTGCCCCTCTCCATGACCTGAAGTGGAATACCTGCTCCACAGGAGTCTCACCAAATGCTACAGCAAAATACCTGCTTGTCCATGGTCTTCCTTACTGGCTGCAGGAATTCCTTACTGAATCTCTGCTCTGGCACTGGGGCTACCTTTTCTCTCATATTCTCTGAATTGTGTGTGCATGAGGTTGTTTCTCTCACATTTTTTCCCTCAGTCATCACTACCTGTGCAGAATTTTGCTTTGCACAGGCAGTGAGGACTGATAAGTACACTTTTCCAGAGGATCCACCATCTTGGCTGATGGACTCAGCTGTGCTCCATAGTAGGTCTGTTTTGGAGTCTGCTGGAACCGTGTTCAGTATATGTTAGCTCCTGCCTTCTTCTCACAGGAGTCAACCTGCAGCCCCACTGTGACCAGCCCCTCGGCACCTACACCCCATGCAAGTGTCCATACTGAACCCAGCAGACAAGGCTTTGATGTTTTTTTTTATGTAGTACATTTGTGTATGCGTATGGATACAATTATGGTATTTGAATTGATGCTTGTTTATAGTCCACTTATTGGTTATAAAGATCCCATGAACCTAAACCCAAACCAAGAAACATTGACATTCAAATAAAAATAATAAAATCCTCTCTTTTAACTGTGATAACAGATATGAGGGGAAGACTGTGAGGAAGCAATGAACATCAGCTCCTACATCTGTGATCTCTAGAGGCAATGGGAACAAAAAGAGTAGTTTTGGAAATTTTGTTGAAGTATTTACCATGATAATACATATATGCTATCCATTTTCACACATAAGTGCTTTATATAATTAGTATCTTGGTATGTGATAAATCTGCTTTTATCAGATAAATCTGCTTTTATCAGATAAATATCAGATAAATCTGTTAAATGTGATAAATCTGCTTTTATCAGATAACTCTGCTTTTATGTGATAAATCTGCTTTTATCAGATAAATATCAGCAGTGTTGGCTTTTCTTAATGATGTATGTTTTTTACACAATATTCATACTTTATTAATACAGTGACAGCATTTAATAGATCCATCACTGAATTCTCAATCTTGAAAACTTTTATTCAGGTACCTGATTTTACTAGTGAAAAGAATGTTGTTGGATAAGAAAGATAAGCACACAGAGAATTCGTGGATTTCCTATCTCTGGCAGTGTTCAAGTCCAGGTTTGATGGGGCTTTGTGAGATTTGGTCTAGTGGAAGTTGTCCCTGCCTATGTCAGGGAGATTGCAACTAAGTGATCTTTAAGGTCCTTTCCAACCCAAACAATTCTAAGAATCTGTGATTAGTATGACTGCAAGACCACGCCTGGCATACACATTTTAACTTAGAGTAGGTAGAAGTCAATACAGAATACATATGGTAAATTCCTGGACTTTCTCTGAATCCCTAATGGTTCAGTTATGCTAGTTACAATATCAAGTAACTGTGAAATTAGAACAAGTGTACGCTTTGTCTCTACTTCATTGTTCTTCATGAGAAAGCCTAATAGCATTTGTGGTGAGTAAAGATTTAGTAACAATCATTTTACAATTGTGTTATCTCTGACTTTTTATTGTCAGAATCAATTTATCAATTTTCATGCCTTTTGTCTGTCTTAATAAACTATATCTCAGGTGATAGCCTCAATTCTTTGTATCAAGCCAACAGAATAAGGAAACCATCAAATATAGAGTTTATAATAGAAATGCTGACAAACCATTAAATGTACTGATGCTGTTAGGCACCTCTCTTTTTCTTTTAGAGTTTCTCAGTAATAATTTGTCCTATGCCAAATGGTATTACAATAGAAAATAAATCTATTCAATCTGAAATATGTCCATTTAGATTTCAAAGGAGAATTTGATATCAAGATTACAAAGGAAGCAAATTAAACCAAAAGGTAAAATCACATCAAGGCAACTAGTCTGCTGTCCTTTCTACTTTTATGCTATCTGATGTTATAGACAACCCCAAAGCAATATTATTGATTGGAACAAACTAAGAGCTTTGCAAGTGTTTAGATTCTGGAGTAAGTGCAGCACATCTCTTTGCAGTTATTTTATTCCAGTTTTGAGATCTGAAGGACCTTTGGAGGCAGAAATTTATTATCCAAACCTTCCTTGATTGACACAAAGCTAGTAAAGATCTAGTAAAAGAACAGAATGAATAAAATTCATAAAGGTCTGAAAAACTGTGGTATTTCCTACGATTTGTAGTCTCTTCAGCAGTCACTTCCTAACAGGTAGGTTTTGTGTATCATTTTGAACTCTTGTCTGTAAAGTACTGATGTGCTGCACTTTGCGCTGTGGTTCCACTTATGTTGTGCCAGCCCCATTAGTCTGTCATCACTCCAGGTCTTCCTTTCCCTATCCTATTCACTACTGTTATTTCCAGACACAGCTCAAGCTGCAGGTCCTCCAGTCTGTTCATGCTAAGTGAACAAAGCACAAAGCACCTGGACTAAAACACCAGCACACCAAGAGAGAAAGAAAAAGAAAAAAACAAACAACTTTTTCCTTTTTTCCTCTCATGGAGACACAGAGTTAGTGTCAGGTTTTCTCATCTCTTAAATATGAAACACCAGTGATAGAAACGCCTAAAATAATATGCAAGCATTTTACTGAGAATTTAATTCATTCTACTGCAGGCAGAAAAGGAAACCTTGTAAACCATGGCAGTGTACAGTTCGAAGGCCCTATTCCTATTAATGTAAAGCACTTTATTATTTCATTTTTAGCTGAGCCAGTAGAATTAAACTGACCACAGGGACCATCATTTCATTCAGCTGAAGAATGGTTTGAAAGAACCATTTATTTACGAAATGAATTTTTCTTCCTTCCTAATGATGGCAAAAAATAGTAATTTTACACACACAGGTGCAGTATTACAGCTTACAGCATTCTTGTGACCACGCATGTCCTTATCATGAATCATCCTACATTTAATAATTTTTTGAAGTCCAAACTCATAGAATTTTAAGCAAATTAAATCTCTAATGCATTAATTTATTTACTTGTCTATTTATTCCATTATTTATAGTGGAATAAGTGTAAAGGAGATGCTGGGAGTGGGAAGAAGAGCTCTCATGCAGCTCAAATATTAGTGCTTCAAAACAAAAATTTGAAATCCCAGAAGTTGGACACTTCCTAAGATTCTTATGAGTTGATGTTTTCAAACATATAGTTTAATGTGTCTCAACTACAAAATTGAAATTTGGGAATATGTCTGGAAAACAAAAATTATAGGTATGGATTATCAAAATATTTTAATTTTTTTTTTTCTATTTAACATAGTTTACATGCCCATTATGAAGTTTCAGATGATTAAGTTTCATATGTATTACTGGCCATTGTTAGGATTATTCTTGAAATTATATTTCTATCTTGCTTGCTTCCTTAAAATGCATTAGCAATTAAAGATTTCCTGTGACTCTTTAATGAAGGTGTGATTCTAATTACATACACTTATTATGTAAATTAGTTCTAAATTACTCAGTTTATTAATATCATATTTGGAGTTGCAAAATAAGTGTCATTTAAATTACATTAAGCATGCTTACAGTTTTGAGCTTTTACAGAATATGCATATTTAATTATGTCCCAAATTAACAGATTGTTTTACCGGTCAAAACACTATTTCTTGTAAACTGATTTAAATATTTGCAATGTGGTACAGATGTAGGCACTTTTCTTATATCAAAGCTAATAGGAAAAAAATCTATAAAGTCCATTTTCATTTCAAAATGTAAATTAAGTTACCCTAATTTCCCCCTTGAATTTAAATCTGTAATCATATTAAATTAATACCATAGTCCTTCATGCATTTCTGAACTACAGTTTCTGATGCAAATTTGTTCCTAGTGTGTGAACTAACAGTTCCTAGCCATGTTGCATATCATTTTGACATTTAAGAATGAAATATATGTTTGAGTTACATTTCAAGATTTAAAAATGAGGACGAATTATATGTCAATGCAATAAATACAATTCAAAATAAAAAATTAATTAATATATCTTCTGTTTACTTATAATAGAAAAAAGTGATAATAGTAATTCTTCCTATTTCTATTGTAATTTCTTTTTCAAAATTTGAAAGTAATAGATAAATATTAAGTAAATTTTTTTCATTATATTTCCATTTTCAAAAGCCATAAAAGATGTTGAGATGTTGAAAAAATTCTTTAATGCTTCACAGACAGCTAGTAGCATAAGTGACATTAAATGTCGAAGCTTTTTAATCATTAGGTCATAGAATCATAGAATAGTTAGGATTGGAAAGGACCTGAAGGTCATCTAGTTCCAACTCCCCTGCCATGGGCTGGGATGCTTCACTCTAGATCATGTCACCTAAGGCTCTGTACAGCCTGGCCTTAAACACTGTCAGGGATGGAGCATTTTCTGCTTATTTGGGCAGCCTGTTCCAGTGCCTCATCACTCTCACATTAAAGAACTTCCTGATATCTAATCCTGCGAATTTATAGAGTTATATCAGTTATATATCAATGAACTTCCTCTGGTTTACTTTGAACCCATTGCCCCTTGTCTTATTCCTACAGTCCCTGATGAAGAGTCCCCCATACAAATGTTCCCCCAAAACCAGGACAACTTCCCTCTGGTATATGCAAACAACGTTGCACTTTATATGTTTGAATCTGTTCCAGGAATAAATCTAAATAATTCGTATATTTTTGCTTAACCCTTGCTCTGTCTGTAGCATGGAATGTCTTAGTCCTGCAAAAGACATTCTCTGCAAAGAAGGTTCTATGCAGTATAAATTGCTGCAGAGAAGTTTCTGAAGTAGCTCACAAAAAATGAAGCTCACCATATGAAATTTCTTACAAACAAAGCTGGTTTCAGTACCCCTATCTTATTTTATGTGTTGTGGACAATTTCCTTGCTGCTTTTTATAAATATGCTTTCAGAAAGTGGCTATATTATATTGAAATGGAAACGAATATTTGATTAATTTCCTTTAATTAGGAATTAAAGTGAAAAGTCTATTATACATATCTACATTAAAGCAAGTGAGTTTGTCATGGTAAGTACTACTACAATACATGACTAATGAAGGCAAAATTAGAATACCAGAATGAAATTATGGTGAAATTTTATTTCTACTTTCAAAGCAAAAAGTCCTTTCCAGCTCTAACTATTCTATGATCCTATGATTCTATATTCCTATTAGCCAAAGGAGAGTGGATGCCTCCTTCCTTGGACATAGCAGGGAATTTAGGTGATTACCAGAAAGGTAAAATGAATCATGCCTACTTGGGAACACATCTAACATTTTAATTAGGCAACAAGCAACAATTACTTGAACTAGTCACCGAAAGCTGGATTTCAAGATTTCTTCAAGTTACAGGCAACATAGATCTTCTTACTCTTTGTTTAAACCAAGATATAGACAGGTTTATATAAAATTGCATTTTGACTGGAATCTCACTTAATTACATCAGCAAAATTAGTGCTGCAGGATTTCAGTGAGAGTAGATAGAAAGTATTTAAGCAAGCCAAAGAGTAATTGAGAGATATATACAAAGAATGGTATCTGTAGAACTATTGAGGTAATTTTTTTAAAATTTTTGGTTTTCACATTATTAAATGAAATAAAATTAAACTTCAAAGTGTTACCTAATTCCTTCATGTTTTAAATTGGGGTAATTTTAGATTTAATATTTTTTTTTAATGTTTGATTTCACCTCTTCCTTAATAGTTTTAAGTATTGATCACATCACACTAAAAAATCTTGGTGTGAAAATCCAGTGTAAAACTAACTTAAATGTCAATAACCTGTATTTCTATCTGTGCATCTGTCTTGTGTGGTAGATATTATTACACATATTTTAACTGCCAGCTGAAAAATGCTCAGAAATGGCTGTTGGTTTTTCCAAAGTGTATGTTTACCTTAATATGTCTTTCCTAAACTGCTATTCAGCAGCCTTCACAAGAGGCACAATTGGACCTTCAAATGGACTTTCAAACAGACTTTCAAACTTGCATAATTGTGTGTATATCATTAGAATTCTATTTCAACAAGTGCCAGGCCACAAAATTTTTTGTATCTTAGACTGCATTTTTTGGGCAAGCTATCAGAATAATTATATTCCATTATGAATTGATTATTAGAATAAAGACAAGTAAAATGCCTTTTAAGGCAGTTATTATTTTAACTTCTGAAATCAATCTTGCTCACTATTAGACTGCTTATGGCATGTGCCCTTAATCACTGACACAGAAACACTGTGTAGACTTCTCGCTTGCAAGGGTAAGATGAGAAGCATGATGAGAATAGACTTCCTTGAAAAGACAGCATAGTAGTGTCTTCTGAATGTAAGCATATTGACTGTGAAAGGACAAAGCAGTGATCTAAAAATGACATTAGAAAGAATCAGGGAAGAAAACTGATTAATAATATATTTCTCAAAATAAGCAACCCCAAAGGGAAAGTTACAGAATGTACATCTTCAGCTTCTGTCACTTCATTCATTCAAACACACTATAGCTGTTACACAATAAGGCACAGGAGAAATTCCTCCACCTGGGAATCTCTGTTATACTAGTTCCCAAAATTATGCTGTAAGGTGCAAAGCCAGAGTCTAGACAGGCACTGAATCCAGTTGACTCCAATTGGTCTCCAATTAATATGATATAAAATGATTTTTAACTGATCCCTGAAAAAACATGAACGTAATATAAAATGTATATTTAGCTTTCAGGGCTTTATGTTTGACTGTGTGCTTGTTTGTTTTTAAATCTAATTCTATCCTAGCTGCTGTATAGGCTCTAGCACTTTTAGTACATTTGTTGTAACTAGTTTGGTGCAAAGATTAAGATGTCATTTTTCATTTACCTGCATAGCTTCACAGCTTTTTGGAAGTAGTCACTCACTGTTTCTCCAGCACAGATGCAGGTTTACAGTCACACCTGGGATACTGTTCTCTAGTATTACAAGGTGTCCAAGCTAAGTCCTTCATAACCTTTTCAACATTCCTTTCCACTCCTTGGTTTCCTCTCTTCATTCTCACACAAAAGCTCAGTTAGCTCAAGGGACTGGTCCTGCAATATAGAATCATTTGTTTTCAAATGGCCTTCTTGCTGTTCAGTGATCTGTGTGAAACAAACAGTAGCTGAAATTCAATTCCTGCTGCACAATTGTTCCAAAAAAAAGTCAAGCTATTGTCAGTTTCTTCAGAAGGATTAGGCATATCCTTACAGCCTGTTAGCATTGAGATGTCTTTCTGTTAAGCAACTTGTAATACTATTTCCTTTTTTGTACTTATCTGTAAATACCTGGAGCACTACAGCCATAAGGAATATTTCTAATCTTTCAAGCTCTACACTTTTAATTATTATAAATCTGATATTAATTACCACACAGCCCCAGATCAATATCTGTATGCATGAAACAGGGAGAACATAAAGAATGACAATCAGGCTTTTTTTCTGTGTTTTTATTAACAAGATTACTTTTAGCATAATCCCTCAGCAAAACCAACTATTTCAAAGACAGAATTTAGGCATCTCCTTTGAAACCAGTTGTAAGTCTTAAGGAGCAGTGTAACTGTTACACCGCTTCCTAGAGTTTCAATAGTCTGTTCCAAGACTGCACAGCCAAGGTTTACATCTCTATCCTGACACTGTACCCTAAGGATGCTACTGGAATGCTTCGGTTATCTAACCAGAGTTTTTTGATAGTGCTCTCCAAAGGTCTTCATGCATTTAGCTGTTTAGCTAGCTGTTACTCTGGAAGGTTGTGGGGTCTCCTGTAGATCCATGCCACATCTATCAGATCCATGTCAATTCTTCAGATACCTTTGGCATTTACAGCAGAATTAAAAAAAAATAAAAATACTTTTGAGTATTAGAATCTTACCTCATCTGACTCTTATTTTTCATTTGAGGTTTTTTTGAAAAAGTGATTTTTATATGGTGGGTTTTTTTTTGCAATTTCTCTGCTTTTATGTTACTCTTGAAACTTTCTTTTTTTTTTTTTTTTTCTGTGGGATTCAGCTTGAGTTTGGTTTCTAAACAGAAAAACAAATCCTCCTGAAAGTTAGTATAGAAAAGGATGTCAATTGTGCTGGTATTATGTATATATGTGTATAAAAATATATTTTTGTATATAAAATATATTTTTATATGTAAAAATATAAAAATATATAAATAAATAAATATAAAATATATATAAATATAAAAATATATAATTTATTTTATGTATATTGTATATATAAAATTTATATTACAAATTATTATTTGCAATATAAACAAGACATAGTCATTGTTTTAAAATTTTTTGTTTTGCTTTGTTTTAAGTTAGTTGGTCTGCACACTTCCTGAAGGCTCATATTACTTATCTAGAAATGTATTAACAGTTCAAAGTTCATTTGCCTTCAACAATGAAGTGTATATCTTGAAGGCAATTTATCATACATGGGCTTACAGATTTCTAGATTTTTCTGATGATAGGTTACAGAGCATAAAACATGCAATGAAAAATTTGTTTTGTGTGACTTTTGAACTATTCTGTCAAAACACTTTATCACTCAGCTACTGGAGCTAGCTTTGCAGCTGTGATTTAGCTGCTCTTCTCCCTCTTAAAGTTTCATGAAAGGAAAGCGTGAATGTTGCCACATTAGTCATGATCAAAGAAAGGGTTGAAAGCTTAATATGATATACAATGTGAGATACATCAGGGTGCCAAGCGCTATTTTAACAATGTTGAAAGGAAATAATTTTTGGTTGCTTAAGAACAGGAAAGAAGCAATTCAGTAACTAGATAAGACTAGGTAACCTGAAAGTACATGTGTTTGACTTGCGCTCTCGCTAATTTCTGAACTTAGGGGTTGTGTTTGGTAGAGTCAAAATGCTTTATATATTACTCACAGTTTACATACTTATATAACATGAGCTGATTTTGGTTTTCTTTGGGTCTTTTTTGTTTTTTGGTGTTTCACAATGCAATTTACATAAGTAACAGGCTCATTATTTTTCGTATTTCCCTGAATATAGTTGAGAGTAAGATATTGGAAGCTATATTGTCCAAGTCCATATTGTCCAAATTATCTTTTTTAATTATGTACTGTAAACTTAATACTGATGCCATATTAAATATAAAATCTTTCTCTTTTATTTTTTTATCTGACTTAGGAAAAAAACAGAGA
This sequence comes from Bolborhynchus lineola, assembly GCA_025448015.1. Lineage (NCBI taxonomy): Eukaryota > Metazoa > Chordata > Aves > Psittaciformes > Psittacidae > Bolborhynchus > Bolborhynchus lineola. The sequence continues at coordinate 21,300 of JAOEHX010066362.1, read as the reverse complement.
AGTTATTAGGGTTTGAGAAATACAGCAGAAGTGTAACAAGGTCTTCTGAGAAAGCTATCAATATTTTGTGATTCCAATTTTTAGGAACTTTGAAGAACCCAGGAAGAATGTAATAAGTAGTCTGGATGTAGAAGTATTGGAGAACCAAATCTATAATAATTTTCCTTGTAGAATTCTCATTGAAGTCAGTGTAGCTTTGAACCCTTATCAAAAGCAGGATTAAGCCTAATTTCATTTCTATCTTTTTTACTCTATAATAATTTCCTTTTTTCTCACCTAACACAAGTAGTGAATTTAGACATTTTAAGGCAAAGAAAGGTTAAAAGGTTTTGCTCCTGCAAAGGTTTTGTAAATGCAAATATCATTATATGCTTATATCAGGATCCTTATTTAGAAGTCTAGAAATAATCAGAGGAATTATCCAGAACACTTCCTACAGATTGAAGCACTATTACTGCTGTGGGATGACAGCTTAAGGGAGCACACATTCATACTACCTGCTAAAAAGGATTGCCTGTCTCTAGGTCTTAAGCCAGTCAGTGAAGGGAAGCTCTCCCAGTGTCAGCAAAGTCTATTTTTCTGACACAGCCTTTTACTTATAGCAAAATATTTCAAACCTTTAACATGATCAAAATGATGGGGACGCTATGCAACTCCAGTACAACTGTTTTTTCAAATAAAAGGCAGTGTCTTAGAAACCTGCTTACACTAGTGCTGTAGCATATTATTACATGACTTGAACATGGCAATTGTTGATAACTTGTGCAGTAACCCGGAAAAAACAGGATATATCGAGCCTTTTTGTAGAAGGCCTGTAGCTAAAATGTTCCATGAGTTGAATATTATTACTTTCTATCATCCTATAAACTAATTTGCCTGAAGTATTGGTTCCTTGCTTACTATGAGGCATTGTTCAATCTTCTTGTATTTAGGATTTATCATCTTTTTCTCCCCCTCTTCTTAGAGGACCATGTTTCTTTTACTGATTTTTTAAAGCTTCCCAGGAAGGCTAGTGAAATAAAAAGGATTCAGACATAGGCCATAGCAGCTGTCCACACTTTTGCTTTTTAACACAGGTCAGGAAATATTTTTTACCCCATACAGACCACCATTTTCCAGATCAGATTAGAACTAATCCAGAGGTAATATGAATGCTCTCCCACATATGGGGAGGAAAAGAAAATGCAAGCATGATATATGTATGGGAGCTGAATGGGAATGGTTGCACCATGACAGCTGGCCCAGAATCAAAGAACACTTCCTAGGCCTTCTTAATAATTAAAATAAATTTAAATTTTTAGTACTACATTACACATTATAAAGTATTATTAGCATTAATTTGAAAAGTAAAAGAAGTTGTTGCATAATCTATGATAAATATCCATGTCAACATCTTCATATCAGTATCTTCATGCTAATTCTTCAAACTATCTACAGCCAGTTATGATGAAGGAGAATGAATAAAAAGAACTACAACGGCACCAATTGTATTATTCCTGCAAATAAGCTATTCAATCATTTCATCTTTTTGTTCTCTTGGGAATTTGTTTGCAAGCAGGTGTTGATTTCTATAAATGTATTCACAATACATTTACTGAAGAGCTGAAATACAGAATACATTTAATGCACACAATATTTACTGCACAGATGAAACAATTTATGTCATGACTAATGTGGCATGTATTAGCACATAAAAATCCAACTAGTGCTTTGTATTAAAAATTATCAAGTATATAGTACAATAAAAATTTCTGCATTAAAAAGGAGTGTCATTGTAGCAATGGTTTACTGTCCTTATGTTGTTTAACAGTCTACTGATACAAATGCAAATGCACTGCTCTGTGTTATGAAAGCCATGTCCTTTTGTCCTTCAATTAACCTGTAATCCTGTTTACAGTTGATAATGATGAATTTGGGGTATCACCAATTTCAGAGCCTATTGGTGGAATAAAAAAATCTTATTTATTGTAGAAGGAATAAACTGAAAGAGGTTTTCTGTACATTTTCTTTTGTTATAATCTATTCTCTAATTGTTGTGAAGCTTAAACTTGAATTTAAAATGTGTAGGGTTGAGCTGAAAAGCAGGAATTGAAGAAAAAATGATGAAAGTTTCTCATTTTTGATGCTTTATTTTGTAAGGAGCTAATGTGACACTCTGATTGTAAATATTTAGTTAAATTATTGCTGACCATTAAAAAAATCATTTTCTGATTCAGCTCTCCTAATTTAAATTCACTAGCAAGGATGAATCCATAAAAAGAGGACTTTTTCACAGCACATCTCATCCATAAGGGCATTCTTAATAAACATATTTATGTTGAATTTCGCCATTATGAAAATGTTGCAGAAAATGAGATAGAAACCAATAGAATTTTATATGATTTGGTAGTAAAAATATTCTTCTTTCATAAATTCTATGGATGCATTTTAAAAGTATCCATAGATGTGTAAGGGTAAAATGTCTGTTACACTCTGTAATAGAGGAATCTTTATTCAAGCAAGTTCTAAATAACAAGTTATTTCACAAACCATTGTTTACATGGCAAATAAAATTATCAGTGTATTACTTTCACAACGTTTCAAATTATATTTTTAGGAGGTTTTTTGTGAAGCTGGAAAGTTTACAGCAAGAAGTTCCTCCAGTCGGTATATCTAGCAAGAGAATCACTGCATAGATTTCCATAAATCACTTGCATTTAAGCTGATGAGCAACTTCAGTAGGGATTTAGGACCTAGTGGGATTAACTGTAACTGGCAACATGCATCTTCTTGCTTAACATTTTGTTTACTTTTTTACAAGGCTTGTTAAGTAGCCTGAGTCTGCATTAATCCTTCAAGATCTACTTTTGACAATTCCTGTCAGGGAAAAGATGAACATAATCAGTGGTGTCTCTGGAACTCCCCATGAATAGTAGTCTGTTGCTCCTCTGCTACTCTATAGAGGAAACTGCTGAAAATCTTAACTGAGTCCATACTAAAGAAGTTTAATGCTTTAAAAATGGCATCAGGTTTCCAGTTTCAGGAACAAAGTGTTGTTATTTTCTGGTTTTATGAGATTCATAAATTCATGTACTTTTAATAAGACTGCAAACAAATTTGTTAAGGGTTTGAGAGCATAATAATAATAATAATAATAATAATAATAATAATAATAATAGTAATAATTCAACCAGTCTTTGCTAGCCAGAAGTTATTACATAATCTTTTATCTAGGAAGAACTTTAACCTTCTTTACATCTTCTGTTTACAAAGCAAATTCTACCTTTTTTTTCCTATGCAGCATTTTCTTTGCACTTAAAAATATGTGTGAAGGCAAACGCAACTTTTTTTGAATCTAAAAGTATCTATCTTTTGAAAAGTTGTGAGACTTCTTTACAAAAAAAAAACAACCCTGCAAGTGAATATTACAGAGTAGAAGCGAGGCAGCATATAAAACAAGGACTCTTCAAAAAAGAGATGATGGGGCAGCATATAGTAAAGAATGTTCATGTTCCATGAAAAGCAGGAGTACTAACAGTTTTGAGATCTATTCTTGAGATCAATATTTTACACTGAACTATGAAACAGAGAAACCATCTTACTGCTGAAAGAAAACCCACAGAGATCCAAAGAAATGCAGAGGCTGCATAAGATTCATGAATAAGATTCAGTGCTCTAGTTCCATAAAACCTACATATTTCTCCCCAGGACAGGCAATCAGTGTCAAAGAAACACCATCATCGAGACTGCATAAATATTAATAAGTTATATAGAAAGGAAATAAACTATGGGTTCAGAATATTTTTGTGAGTCTGCATGGAGAGAACATGAGAATCTCAGTGAGGATTTGAATTCCTGACAAGGTATTTTTTGATGAGTCTACTACGTCAAAACAACAGAGCATAGAATTAAAAGGAATTTGCAGAGTTCTCAATTCATTTATTTTCCTGCAGACAGTACGTTATATGGCCAGTCCCCTAACATAATCTTCATTTTCAAAGCTGTTACATGTCCCATATTTTCTTCCTCCCCCATTGTGTTTGAAAGGTGGTTTAAAAAACCTACTTTTCTCGCCTGTAAGGATCTCTTTTCTCCTACTCTAACATTTGTTTTGAGTTTTAATTGACTGGGTTAATTCAAATTCAAAACCTTTGGAAACAAAAGAGTAATAGACAAGTGTTATATATTTGTTATTGATTTCACAGTTGATACAACACATTTGAGAAGACCAAGGGAGTGACAGGAAGTGTGATGACAGCTGCTAATTGGCTTTACATGTGGAGAAAGCCCAAGAGTTTGGCCTAAGACTGAATGATTAGTTATGCTGTTAGTGGCTTAAGCTGAAACTCTAAACTAGAAAACAACAAATAGTTAAAACAAATGATGCAGGAAGTGGCTCCTCAAATGGACACCTGACACTGTGTCAATGGTACAGTATAAGACAGATCTCAGGAGCAGTTGACAATTGTCCTTATTTGAGTGACATGTTTTCCACTTCTTTCTGAGAGAACTGAAAGGATGTTCTTGGCTAGTTATATATTTTATCCACAGGTCGCTCTTCCAGAATAAATTTGTTGATTGGTTAAAGGATTCACATAGGTGTGTCCATGATGCTGCTCAGACCCATCGTTTTTTTTCATCCTAGTAAAATATTAAAGCATATGGTTCAATACTTAAAATATCTTTAGGCTTTAGTAAGATATTATTAGGAATGTTAAGATTATGGTGAATGAGAGCTGGTGAGACCTTCAAATGGCATGGACATATCCTGTATATCAAAGGTTCATTTCCCTTCTTTCTGTGGATTTTTATATTTTCTTCCTTAGTTTCCAGCATGCATACCTCCAACTAAATATTATTGTTTTGAATAATTAAGAGTGGAATACATCTTTGGAAAGATAGTCAAGATTTGCCTTATATAAACATTTCACTTTGAACTAGAAATCTACCTTCCCCAGAAAATAAAAGTACACCATACTTTTACTACATTTTTAACTACCATTCCCACATTCTGCAATAAGCATAGAAAATGCATCATCAGTATCTCTGCTGTGTTGTCAGTAACTCAACAAATCTTTTTTCACAAGCCTCCCCATTCCATTATGAAAAACAAACAGATAAGCAGGCGTTTGCACTTTCAAGAGAAAAAAAACAAACACAAACACAGAAATCCAGCAGAAACAGTATTTTTAAATGGGGACTTAAGTTCCTATTTTTAATAGGAGAAATGATCCACACTAACCTGAAAAGTGTGATAAACAGATAACAACTAACCCTCCAAATCTGAGAGAAATACATGGTGCTTTTTAAAACACAACAAAGACTCTTCTACAGCATCCATCAAAAGTTACTTTTAATTTATTCATTAAGATGCCATGGTTAATAAAAAACAAATTATTTTTTAATATCCTCCAGTTTTGCGATGTGCCTAAAGTCTCAGCAGAGATATTCACCTGATAATATAAAGTTTATGGTTTATTCAACCACAACAGCTGTTGTAAACCCTAGGTTGTAATTTATTTTCCAGCTCTTGAAAAAAACTGATTTTAAATGCAACAAATATTTAGCCTTCAGATCTATATTAAAACAGTTACACTGACACTTAACTAGAACCAGAAAAAGAAGAGGGGAGGAAGGAAATAGCTTCATAATAACAAAGAAACAAAGTGAAAATAGCTGGGCTTTACTTTTTTTTTTTTTTTAAATACCTCTTCTAAATCTTCAGTAAAAAGAGAAAAAAAAAAAACCCAACAAACAAACAACAAAGCCAACCCACTTCCTGCCTTTCTTTTTCCCTAGTTAGAATTATTCTTTTTGACAATCTGGAGCACACAAATAAGATTAGAAAGGTTTAGGTCATACAGTGATGCTATTATGCTTATCATTGAATCAGATGAAATGAGGATACCCTTTTCTCCAATTTTTAATATAAGAAATTGGCACCAGATTGTGCCTTTTGACTGAAAGATCCACACCCCTACTGCATATACCTGCCAAAATATCTCATGTTTGCTAAGAATTATATGTTATTTCCAGATGTTTTCTCAGCTGCAACCATTCCACAAATATATCAGAGGCAGATCCATGCCCATAGAATCATATAATCATAGAACAGTCATGGTTGGAAAGGACCTTAAGATCATCCAGTTCCAACACCCTGCCGTGGGCAGGGACATCTCACACTAAACCAAGTCACCCAAGGCTCTGTCCAACCTGGCCTTGAACATCACTAGAGATGGAACATTCACAACTTCCCTGGGCAACCCATTCCAGTGCCTCACCATCCTTACAGTAAAGAATTTCTTCCTTATATCCACTCTAAAAATACTATCCATACTACATGGGCCTCTAACTCCATACCTAAGCCACTTTTTTTAACGGTTTATACAGGTTTTCTGTCACTGTAACTGTTTCCTCAGTGTTAACCAGTCAACTTTATGTTACGAAACTAAACTAAACTGAACTAAACTAAACTAAACTAAACTAAACTAAACTAAACTAAACTAAACTAAACTAAACTAAACTAAACTAAATTAAATCCATCCTAGTCTTGCACATATATGAGAGCTCTAGTTCCACTGTAGAAACAGTGTTATAGTGGCCTCTCCAGGATTTAAAGCACATTGAGCTATTACCAGAAAGTTTTATTTTACTTATTGATGCAAATACTGAATATGTTTGACAAGGATTTTCTCTGTTCTTCTAAGCAATGGAGAGAGGTATTCAAAGCGATAATGATTTGGAATGAATATTGCCATTCATCAGAAAAATAGAGAAGAATTTCCATAACTTAAAAAGATGTTTTTTCTGGGTTTAAGACTTAAATTTCCATCATCTTCTTTGATGTTTTGGAAAATTTTAAAGGTATTTTAAAAAATACAGAAGCGTTCTCTAAGATCATTTGAAGAGAGCAGGCTTTCTTAAACTCAGCAGGAAAGATTTAGTTGGAGAAAAAAGATGCATTGTCTGAAATAATAAATGTTTGTGCATGACTAACATTATAGGTTGAAATTTGGAACTAGTAGAGCAAGTAGCATACTATGAGCAATAATTACAGTACATATGTATCTATCACTGTGTACTACATGATGAATAATTTATCATTATTTGAAGTCTTGATGCTCTCGTTTTAAAATATCAGACACACCTACTGAAAAATAATAAACTTTTATATATTTATCAACCAATTTATTGCATTAAGACATTCTGTTGAGTCTAAGTATATGAAACTGGTAACAGGTATAAATAAGCTCCTTTTCACAGGAGGGAGTATGTCCTACTGAAACACTAAGCAATGTGTGGAAACAGCACTGCTCTTACAGATAGCTCTTCATGTGAAAGCTGCTGTACCAGTGACACCGAGGCAGGGATGTACTCCAGTTTCCCAAAGCCTTGCCCTGCCCAGCCACACACAGTCCATATCTCAGCCCAGCCTTAGCCTGGTCCTTTCCTGAGGGAGGTGACCAAAGCTCAGGGCAGGGGCTGCCCTGGTGACGCCTGGCTGCCCTGCTCCTGGCTGGGGTGGTGGGTCTGGCTCTGAACCCTTCACTGTTCTCAGCAGCCCAGGAAGCAGACAGCACACAAAGTATCTGACAGAATAATAATTACCTTGGCAGAGGGTAATCTGTATTTTAGACTATAGATTTTAATAACAGAACTCATAAATCTGCAAAACAGAGTTAATAAGTGCAGCATTTTTATGTTCGTATTTAAAAAAGATAAATCCCTGGAAAGTCATCATAGCAGAACCTCCCCAAAACATCATTTTTTGCAAATATAACTAGATATGCTACTATAGAAAAGCCATATGAATACTGACAGTAGTTGTCAAATTCAGTTTGGATTCATTAGAAAAAGACATGCATAAAATAAAAGTATTTTCACACAAAGAATAAAATCATGCTCTAAATATGCTTTCCATGTCTACCACAAGCTACAAATGAATAGTTTCAATCTATATTCCTAATAACTGACTGTAAGCCAAATCTCAGATCCATCCATGTAAATGACTCAGATCCTTCCTCAGGCCAACAGAAATTTATACACACCAAAAGCTACTTTTTGGATATGCGCAATCATACTTCTGCATCTTCCCATGTATCCATAGAAGTACTGGTTTTTAATTAATACTAATTATTTGAGCATGTTTGGCTTCCGGGGAGCAATAGCTCAATAAATAAATAAGCTGCTGGGTTTTATATTCGTTTTCAAGAGTTAAAGTTTCAATAAGTTGAAAGAGTAATGCACACCATACATAATAATTTCTCAATATGATATACATAATAATTTCTTACTGTGATTCTAAACTGAACTTTTGCATGGTTTTAGAAAAAAATACATGAATATACCAATGGACAGACCAGGGTAATATTTTATTTCCTATGTTTTGGGGAACCAACAGTTTGTATAGTTTTTCTCAAAACCATTATGCAAGTGTAGATTACCTGAATTACATAAAAGCTGATACAGGTGATCTTGGTAAAGGCAACATTAAGTTGCCTTTATTTTCAGCAACAAACTCACCCTTTCTCCTGGGGCTCTGTTTTAGAAGAAAGGACAACTGGAGGTGCAAAGATACTATCTTACAGTAGGCTGTGGAGGATGCTGTATCCAGATAAGATTTGAAGAGGGGGGAATCAGATAAGTAGATCTGTGAAAAGTGTCTAGGAATTGTGCATGCATTTATTTTCACGTGTGTGTACAAGCAAACAAATGCTTAAAGAGAAAACTACTGTTTCTGTATTTTAGTTGGTTCTCTTTGCAATTGTGGGGTATTTTCAACAATCTTGTTCAACATCTTTGTTGGTGACATGGACAGTGAGATTGAGTGTGCCTTCAGCAAGTTTGCTGATGACACCAAGCTGGGTGGTTCGGTTGACAAGCTGGAGGGAAGTAATGCCATCCAGAGGGACCTTGAAGTGGGCTGATGCCAAGCTGATAAAGTTTTCCCATGCCAAGTGCAAGGTCCTACACCTGGGTTGGAGCAATCCCAGGCACAGCTCCAGGTAGCGCAGAGAAGAGATTCAGAGCAGCCCTGTGGAGAATGACTTGGAGGTGTTGGTTGATGAGAAACTTAACATGAGGCAGCAGTGTGCACTCGCAGCCCAGAAAGCCAACTATATCCTGGGCTGCCTCAAAAGGAGTGCGACCAGCAGGTCGAAGGAGGTGATCCTGCCCCTCTACTCTGTTCTTGTGAAACCTCACTTGGAGTATTGTGTGGAGTTCTGGTGTCCTCAACATAAAAAGGACATGCAACTGTTGGAATAAATCCAGAGGAGGGCCACGAGGATGATCAGGGGACTGGAGCACCTCCCGTGTGAAGATAGACTGAGAAAGATGGGGCTGTTCAGACTGGAGAAGAAAAGGCTGTGTGAAGACCTCATAGCAGCCTTCTAGTACCTGAAGGTGGCTTATAGGGATGTTGGGGAGGGACTCTTCATAGGGACTGTATTGATAGAACAACAGGTAATGGATTGAAACTTAAAGAGGGGAAGTTTAGATTTGATATAAGGAAGAAGTTCTTTACTGTAATTGTGGAGAGGCACTGGAATGAGTTGCCCAGGGAGTCTGTGAATGCTTCATCTCTGGTGGTATTCATGGCCAGCCTGGACAGAGCCTTGGGTGATATGATTTAGTGTGATGTGTCACTGCCCATGGTAGGGGGGTTGGAACTAGATGATCTTAAGGTCCTTTCCAACCCTAACAATTCTATGATTCTATGATTTAAGCTTAAAAAAAGTTATTTAAGGCCTCAAGGTAAATTGTTCACTTCCCGAAGTCATTAGAGATTCTAGTGATGTTGCAGTACTCTGAAAACGAGATCACTAATTTAGCAGCTCATATACAAATATACAAAACAAAATCATAGAATGCACTCATGAAAAACTAGACTGTCACTTTACTGGTTTAAAATAAGAAATATTTTCAGAAAGTTATTGAACTATTTTATTAACAATGAATGAATTAGATAATCTGGTGTTCACTACCCAGGTCATTCAATGAAGGAAATATTTATGACCATTTTAGTTATAGGATTTTCTTCAGCCGGTTAACAAATGTATTTCAAAGTTGCTAATTAAAATAAATATGTAACATTATAAATTCTTTCATTTATTGGCTTCGGCTACTTCAGTACAAGTATTTGTCATCACATCACATCACATTACTTTTTTATCTACATTTGGATTAATTAAGCAGATTGTTTACTGTCCATAAGAAACATGTTTCCTTGTGTTTAGAACATCCTATAGTTCTTTTCTGAATCCACATGTATTTACAGTATTTTTCATGTGTGCAGCTAGAATATGTTCACCAGTAGAAGTGATAATAACACCTTCTTAGTGCTTTTTCTCCAGTATTATCTGTGTGCACATTTATATGTAATTTAGAGCACATGAATAAGAAGTCTTTTTGAAGTGTTTACTAACAATGTTTGCAATCCAACATGGTTTTTATTTTACAAATGTGATCGTCATCATTCTTAGTTTGGATCTTATAAATTGTAGGTCAATTTCTATGTAAATCTTGTCTTCAGGAGGTTCTATTAGGTTAACATACCATTTGCAGCTTTCTCCTAAACCTCTGAATGAGGACAGCAGAGGAGGCACAGAGAATTAGGATATGCTACAATGTAAGTACAAGTATTCATCTAATAACATAGCAAGAAGTAATACACTTCTTGCTGCATGACAGAATTCAAGTATGATATGGGGATTCTCAATACTTAAAAGGGGCCTATAAGAAGGGTGGGTAGAGACTTTTTAGCAGGGTCTGTTGCAAAAGGACAAGAGGTAATGGGTTTAAACTAAAAAAAAGGATGTGAGGAAGGAATTTTTTACAATGAGGGTAGTAAAATACTGGATCAGGTTGCCCAGAACAGATGTTCCATCCGTGGATACATAAAAGGCCAGGCTAGATGTGGTTCTTGGGAGCTGGATCTAGTTGAAAGTGCCCCTGCTCATTGCAAGGGGGTGGAATAGATGAACTTTAAAGGTCCCTTCCAATCCAAACCACTCTATAATTCCTATTCTATGATTTATTAATAAACCTATTCCAAAGGTCACTTTACAAAGATGTCAGTATTACGGTTATAACACTGGGATCATAACCTATGTGTAACACAGGATTAAAATTCTGATAAACTCGGTCCTTCAGTTAGCCAAGTGGGTAAGCCGTCAGAACATTTCAGTATATGCACCGTATCAGGACCTCAAATGTTAAAATTAGGAGGAGCCATAGTCAGTTGATACATTAGAGGTGCAGCTACTCCCCAGCCCCTGTAAGTGTCAAACAAGACTGTGTTTCATAGGCTTCTTATTCTCATTCCTTCTGTACAAAATAATGAGGGAAGCAACAATCATATCAGCCACACTCTTCAGTAAAAATGTAAGATATACTTTCTAATTGATTCTACACTTGTAATCCTCCCAAACCAATTGTGGCCTTAAATGTTCTCCAAGTTTGAAATCAATATCAAACTTTATGCATGTAAGCATTAGTTCTTATCTCTTGCTTGTTCAGCTTTGATTATATGACAGTATTGTAAAAGACATTTATCTTTTCTAGTGTCTTTATCAGTACATATAGCTGATTTCAGTTCTACCTTTTACTTTTTTTTTTCTAAGGAGGGCTATTCTGCTCTTTTCACACATTCTTCTAGAGCATTTTTCTGGATTATCTTATTATTGTATACATTATCTCCCTCATTTTCTGAAAAGTACTTTTCATATACATTTCATGTGACTTTTCTTACTGCAAACTTTTTTTTCTTTTTTTATTACTGAGTAACTTGTTTACTTTCAAGATCCTATTTTTTTTCCTTCCCTGGAACAATAGAGCTACTATTGGGTTTCTTTTTTTTTTTTTTTTTTGGGGGGGAAGGGGCAGAAAGAGGGAGAGGAGGGTTCTTGTTGTTTATTTTCAGAATTATAATTTCCTGTGTGGAAGTGATTAGTCAACCTAAGTTACCTTCCACATATCCACTATGATTTTTCCCCAATACACAGATGTATTTTTGCTGTACTGCTTTAAAACAAATGAATTTCCATGTCATGATCCATGTTAATCAGTATATAATTCCATTCATTGTCTTCACCAAATTTTCATTGTCTTTTTTTTAGGACTGTTCACTTCATAAATAGTCACAAGGTCATCGTTTCTATTTTTAAAGTATTGATCATCATCAATAGGCTTTCTTACTATTCAGTTTTTGAGCCGCATGAATCCCATGAAAGCCCCTGGATTAAGCCCATAAAGTTACTGAATTTAGGCCCACCTTTATAGCCAGCAGAGAGGGAGACAGGGAGGGAAAACTAACATCAGTCCTGTGCATTTAAATTCAAATAGCCTATGTGTGTCTGCACCTCTTTGTGCTGTGTGTGATGAGTGAACTCCTTTGGAAAGCATGTGCCCACCAAAGCTAGACAGGGGAGAGATAAGGACAGGGAAATCACTCACCAATTACCATAGGGAAAACAAACACAATTTATGGAATTTAATTTATTACAAAAGAAATAAAAATAAAATAATAAGAAGTAAAAAACAAACCTTAAAAACACCTTCCTCTACCACTCCCTTCTTTTTGGGCTCAACTTCACTCCTAATTTTCTCTACCTTCTCCCCTGAAGAAGCGCAGGCGGATGGAGAATGGGGGTTGCAGCAACCACTTCTTATTTCCTCACACTCTTCCCCTGCTCCAGTGTGGGATCCCTCCCATGGGAGACAGTCCTCCATGAATTTCTCCAACTTGAGGCCTTCCTATGGGTTGCAGTTCACAAATTACTCCAGTGTGGGTCCCTTCCATGGGGTGCAGTCATTCATGAGCACACTGCTCCAGTATGGGTCCTGTGTGGCCACAAATCCGGCAGCAAACCTGCTCCAGTGTGGGCTTCTCATGGGATCACAGCCTCCTTTGAGCAACCCCCTGCTCTGGCGTGGGGTCCTTCTCCCCTCCTTCTTGACTGGTGTCTGTGAGGCTGATTTTCTCACATATTCTCACCCCTTTCTCTCTTCCAGCTGCTATCACCCAGTATTATTTTCCCCCTTCCTAAATACATTATCCCAGAGGCATTACCAACATCCCTGATGGGCTCAGCCTTGGCCAGTGTTGGGTCAGTCTTGGAGCCAGTTGGCACTGGCTCTATTGGACACAGCGGATGCTTCAGGCACCTTCTCACAAAAATCATCCCTGTAGCCCCTGCCCCCAGCTACCAAACGTTGCCATAAAAATCCAATATATTATACAGGAAAAGCATACAGCTTAACTAGAATGTTAACAGGTTCATCTTTTAAATGCCTGCCTTTAGATAGGCTAAAGGACATCAATATAATTACTTTTTCATGGAAATTGCACTGATAATAGAATTGGTAGTGGCAAAACCAGATACTGATATTTACTTCTGAATTGCATGAAAGAAAAAAGTTATTGTCCTTGCACAGAAATTAACTTTTCAATCATTTTTATCAAAACATAATGTTAGAATCATGTTTCTTATAACCTGAGAGAAGCAATACTTAACATTCATCTAACTTGTCATTAAAATCTCCTTTCATCTTCTAGAATAAAATGTCTTTATGTCATTAGGTGTAGTATTTATAGTGAAGTGTACACGTATTTCATTACTAGGCATGGGTATTGTTCCAGACATTATAGACCACACAGGAAGGATGCATTCACAGTTATAATTGTAAGAGGGAGCATCAGTCAGATTATTGCTACAGACCAGATTACTTTTTTTTTCTTTCCTTTGTAATCCGTCCAAAGCAACCAACTTTCTTTCTTTCTTTTTAGATTGGTTATTTTCTTACCATATCTGGTAGCTGATCAATTTATGCGATACAAACTCCTGTAACAACAGTGAGCTTAAGGTTGGTTAACAGCTGTAGAAATGAGAAGAGAAATAAGACACAAAGACATAAAAACCTTTTTCATTCACAGAATATTGTCCTTAAAACTGATTTCAAAATTTAATTATTCATTTTATTCCATAACTAGATAAACACTGATCGCAGCAAGAAAGAAGTACCCCCGAAGCTTTCCAAATTGTTTGGTACAACAGTTTTACCATATACTTAATGATTCTCATTTCCAGTCTTTTAAATCATCTACCTAATGAACTCTATGCCATGTGGTGACTCTGGAAGAACAAGGAGAAACTAGTTCCTCTCTGTTGCCAGAGAGAACTATATATTGAAAGTTTCAATTTTCATTCTGATCTTTTTTAACTTGAACAAGTAAACAACTATATTTCATGTGGGGTTGTATTAATTAAGTTATTAAATGAATTGAAAATAAATTCTTTTCATCCAAACTTTTTTGGTGTTTTTTTGGTTTTTTTTTTCCTTTTTTTAAATCATTCTAATGCAACAAACAAAGATTGTCTTCCATTATGTCTAGGCTGTCAGATATACCTTCTGTTTAATTCAAAATTCCGATTCCTTGGATCCTCCTCACACAATCTTCTACGCTAAGGATTGATGTAGCTGCCACCATTGCTTCCAGAGTGATCTGAATATTTCCTTCTAGAGTGAAAACGAAGCTCAGTTCAAAGGACAACATATTCCAGAATATGAATGTATGTGGACAAAAAACTACAGCAGTTAAAAATTACCTGCAATGAGTAATGTGTAGGAGAGAGGATATGCATTCTTCCAGAGGAGATGCAAAAGCAAAATTCTTGATATTAGTAAGATGAATTCCTTCAGACTTTGTGGATACCATCCGGCTCCAGATTGCGGATAAATAAAATTTGGCACCCATGCCTATATTTACTCAGCTAAATAGAGCTTTAAATTTCATTTACAAGGTTGACTAGTGACTTGATTTACTTTAATTCATGTGGGCATTTAGTGACTGTTCATATATTCTGGGAAACAAAAGATGCATATATATATGTGTGTGTATATATATATATGGCAGATTTAACATGAGACAAACAAAAGACCTGTGCTCTTCTGAAGTTATGGTTAGATTACAGGAGGAGATCCTGGGGCATATCAAAGAATATTAGAAGCCTATGTTTGGGCAAGTCCATTATGCCCTTGACTTCCAATGACTTTAAGACCTTAAGCATATAACTCCAGTACAAATCCTTTTGTACAGTCCTCTTAATTTCGTATCTTAATTTGGAACTTGAATCTCACTCCGGGCATCTACACTCTGAAGCTGACCTGAAACATTTTGTGCTTGTCCCTTTTGCATAAGCATAGGAACATAGATTAATTTAAGATATATAAGGTACCCAGGAAACCCACACAAGACTGGCAGGTATAGTGCCTGGCTTAAGGGAGTGCAAAGCCTTTCTGGGCAAGCAGATAAACAAGGATGACCAGACACATGGTTACATCCTTTGACAGAAAGCCATCCTCTAAAAATTGCCATAGAAATATTCCTAAACACCCGGCAGGATTCACCTAAGTTTGGGACAGCTTAAGTTCTGTCAATGAATGTTATACCAGGTAACTGCCATAGATTGTGTAACATTTTCTACAGAAATGGCATTGTGCTAATTCTAATTCACTAAACTGCAAACTATATAGCTAAAACCCCTCTGGATGTTCTATTCAATACAACTAGTTTTTAGTTCCTTCCCTGAGTTGCTAAATAACTATCTTGCATACCTTATTTAGTCAGCTTTGAATATCACATTACTGTAGGTTGAATTTCAGTAAGCAACTACATTATTTCTACATAGTCTTTATGTATCTCAAACGAATGCTGTGAAACCTAATTAATATGCTTGAGATTTTTGGAAAAATTCAGATAGAAACCAAAAGAGAAAACTAAAAAAAAATTTAGAAGGCAGTAGAGAAAAATAGGTGGTGTAAGACTAACATAACTACAGGGGAATAAACAGTCTTATTATAGATAAATAGTCTCCCATTGTAGATAGTCTTACCATAAGTAAATGCAATAACTGTCCAAGCATACACATGTGACATAGAAAGCTTTATTTTCACTCCATTTAGATTAAATGTAGAAAATATATTGTTATTAAAATAGGGGGTGTCCATAGTATGGTTTCCACCAGTGTAATTAAAATTTTTTTAAACCCATCTACAAGAAGGCAGTGTAAATTCTATTTGCAACAAAGTTCCAGAGTATACCACTTCTGAATTAAGATGTTATGCTCTTTCACAGCTTCACCTATAACTTCCAGTAATAACAAATAACAAAACTTTTTATTAATAGCAAAGAATAATTTTTAAAATTCAAATATAATTGAAGTTAAAAAAATTAAAATTCAGTGATATTTAATACAAAAAAGTAGTGACATTTCACAAGCAAAACCAAGATGATGTCAAAAGCAACAGAAAAGAATGAGTGGTGAGGAATGTGTGCACCTAATTAGAAATCCTTATCTCCTTGTGGGGTTTTAGAATATATAAGGCTGTAAGAATAAGGACAAAGGGAGACAGAAGCAATGCCATAAGAAATTAAAGTATTCCCTGCCTATTCAAATAACAGTAAGAAATCCTTTTTCCTATAATTTTAGACCCTACAGAGTACTCGGGAGAATACAAAGCACCAAAACCACACAAATAAACATACAATAGCACAGCCTCAGTCTACACAAAAAGAAGAAAAAAGTGTCACTGCTACAAGATAACTGAGGGAAAAATTAAGTATGACTGCTTGGCTATGTAACTCCCTTCCTTAAGAACTTCATGTACATTATGCTTTCTAATTTAAGTTCACATATTTGCAAATAAATTAAATATAGAAGAAAAATCGAAGGGGTAGGAAATAAAACTTGCCCTACAATGGAGACATGAATAACACCATATATTTCCAAAATACTTCATATTTCTGTGCTTAAAACACACTAATAAGTTTTAGGCTCATGTATTATTAAAGCAAACAAACCCCAAAAAACCCCAAACAAAACACCACCCAATTTGATTTGAACTTACTGATGCTCTCAAAGGGAAATTTATTTTTCAGTAATCATCTTGAAAGTATTTCATTGTAACTGACAAAGTTAGTACTAGAATGTTGTAGCTTGCTCTAAAACTTCTTTAACAGTCATCTTAAAAGCAGTTTTCCATGGCTCCCAAAATAGAAGTCGCTAGTCAAACAACATTCAAAGAACATTTTCTCTCAAAAAATAGTTGGCAACATGAAAAATTGCTTTGAATAGTTCTAAGCTTCATATTGTCAATAAATTCAAAAATTTTCTTACATTTATGTTTATATCTATTGCCTTTTTCTATAGGCTTATAGCAAATGTCAAGAAAAATGGATGGACAAAACAAACACAATAAACAAAAAAAAACAAACAACAAAATAAAAAAAGAAAATCAAAAAGCAAAACAACAAACAAAACCCAAAACACCAAAAAACCACCATCATGAATTTACATGGACAATAGAAAAATAAAACAGAAGCTTTTACTGTTGCAGCATCTGTTGCTGGTCTGTGCTAGACATCTAGACAAGCAAAACATTTGGTCTGAAACAGTACAGTAATTCTATTATTCTTATGGCTAAATATTCAGAAGTCAAGAAGTGCAGTCTATTTAATGTGCTACTGACTTCATATGAGGCTAGTTGAAACGGAGTAGTGCATTGGCAGATGTTGTTATACAAGATTGATGAGGGAATTCAGGAGGAAAGTAAGGACCATTCAATTGCATTTAGAAAGCAAAGGGCATAGAACATTGCCTATGAAGCTGGCCAGAATGGCTTAGATGAAAAAGTTGTCTGCTATGCATTACTTCTGCTGAAAATAGATGAATTCTGCTATGGCATGGGCTTTTACTACTCCCAGACACAGACTATACAAGGCAAATAAGATTATTTTAAAATGTACTTTAATTTCTGTATGACTCTCTGGCATTTCATCTATCTGTTCCTTACATTTTGCAATACTGAAGTATGGATCTGTTTACAGAGCTTTGATGTGCTTTTCCACAACATTATTATCCTGCCCTATAATTAACCTTTTGTTTAGCAATAGCAATTATAATTAAATTAGCATACTGAACTATATAATATTTCATGCTAAGCCTGCAGCTGTTGACTTTTTTCAGTTTGAATATAGCCAAGGTACTGAAATATATTTTCCCTGTTATCATCTTATTAAAATAATTATAGGAGTCTTTTAAAAGAACAATCTTAATGAACTTACATTAACTTTTAATTTTAGCAACTAATTTTGTCATTATATATTATAGATGTTGTCTCACCATTAAACAGGAACACTTAAAAAATTAAACGGGCTACAATTTTAATTAACTTCTACATACCAAGATGATATTAAATCGATTCTGCTTTAAAACTTCTGTTAAATGCACAGTTTAGTTTTTTGTCTAATTATATAATTTCTTTTTGATCTTTTTTCCCTTGTAGCTTTCTTGACACTTACTTTTTTCACAGAATTCTTCAAATGCCTGATAATAAGACTGTGTCTTGTAACTGTCCAGCAAGTTTATCTGCTGCATATTCTCTTCTGCTGCATTAGATAACATTTCTTACTTCTTACAGCAGTCTTTAGTTCAAATCTGTTTATTTTATATCTCATCAGATATCATTCGTACCTTCTGTCCTCCAGAGTCATCTGTTTCTGCCTACATTTCTTTTTCCCCATTCTAGTTTTGTAAACGCAGTATCTGGTTAGAATGAGCCAATTAATTCATTCTCAACTTCTTGAAATATAATTTTATACCCCAGTCACAGGGGGATACTATAATCCCTTCAAGCATTGGTCTGGCTGTCACATTGCAGGAAACTAAGAAGTACGCAAGCTTACTGCTGATTACTAAATATGTATTCCCAAAATGGAACCCTCTCCTGGTGTGTAATAATGTTGTCAGCTTTCCAGTTCTCCAAGACAATCTAAGTCATCCTACAATTACCTACTTTGCTCTTCTTGCCATGACGAATTTCTTATATTTAAGATTCTTGCTTAGCTGAACCTTCACTGAGACCAGTCCTCACTTACTGACAGGAAACATAGAATTCATCTGACTAAACAGTAAGAAACACAATGTGAGATGATGATTCATCTCTTATTAGTGTAGAAATCTAGAACAGCTTAGATGACTCATATTCTATTTCCCCCATTCAATAGAAAGGGACAATATTTGTCACTTGAATTACTTGAAAGTATTCTGCTTTGGCTAACTCCACAGTAGTATTTATTTGTTGGAAACTTTTCCACTGTGTGACTGACTGGCCACAGCCAGCAGCTAAGCACCCACACAACTTCTCACTCACTCCTCCCAGGAGTTTTTATGCTCCAAGTATAGGAACCCAGCTGTTCAGCAATAGCCAAAGCACTGATGTATTATAACACATTTTTAAGTCAGAAACCCAAAACACAGGACCACACTGGCTGCTCCAATGAAAGTTAACTCCATCCCAGCAAGATGAAGTACACTCCATCTCAGAAAATTAACAGACAAACATCACAACTTTGGCCCTTTTTTCCATTCGTAGTAGATTAAACTGTAGAGAGAGTGAAGGGAAATATTATCTTACAAATTAAATTTCCACCTTTAAGGAGAAAGCAAGGAACACCTTTTGTTCTATTTATTTCATGTTGTGTGCTCTCTCCCATACAGAACACCATTGCTTGTGTCCTTCCTTCAACTAGCAAAAACTGGGTTTAAGCAAAGTAGCTACTATTCTCATCTCCTCTACCTCATCAAGCATATCAAAGGCAGTAATGAGTGACCAGTTTTCAAACTGAAAACAAAAGCAGGCCTTTAGCATTTCAGATATAAATAATCATCATGGAGTTCTTTTTAACTGGGCTTATTTTCCATATAAACTCAGCTGTAAACCAGGTACAATATTACAATTGAGCTATAAATCTCAGAAACTGAAAGCCAGCATAACAAACCTGCCTATAGATTAGACTTGCACTTCATCTTTCTGTTTACTATGTACAGTTCTAGGAAGGAACTTACTAAAGCATCTCTGCTCCACAAAAAAATATATAGCTCTCCAAAATCATTTTGTGCTCTTGTGTACATTTTCAGTACAAATAAGCTTACTTTGGGAATAGTAGTGCTAATTGCATAAAACCAAACTGTGCTCTGTAATTACATTTTCTAGCTCTTCACATCTTCACTGGGCTTGATGACCAGCCTAAAATAAACAAAAATGCCTCTGCAGGTAGGTTTGCCATCCATCTGCAAAAGTAAGGATGGAATTAATCTGCCTTATGCCTGAACTATCCATCCATTATAATCACTGGAGAGAAATAGATATGTTCAGAGACTAATTCACCTGTCCTTTCTCAGCTTTTTGTCTTATGAGAAGATGAATCAGTCCCAAAAGCTGACAATTTCTCTCTTATGAATATAAAGGTTGACTGGAATGACCAGCTAACTTTTAACCAGTGCATCAGAACAGAGGACTGAAGCTTAAGAGTACACACTGCAGTATGCTCTGTCTATAATCAGAATTCACAGCTGTAAGAGCCAGATGGCAATGGGTATCTCAATCCTTGCTTCTGAAAGGTGACTTATTTCATCAAAGTATTGCAGGAGCAGCTAGAAATAAGATTTTAGTTTCATTCCTTATTCTTCTCTTTTCATTTAGGTACACATACAAGCACACATATATAGTGATCTTTGTTTGAATATATAATCTACCACAAAAACAAGGACTTGAACCTGGAACTCACAGTGTAATTGTGTAATGAAAATACATCATGAAAAGTAATGTTGCCAAGATGAACCACAATAGATTTCTAACTGAATAAATTACAATATAACAGGGTGCTCCACTGGATAATGTGAGTTCAACCAACCAAAGCCCAAACAGTAAAATGGACTCTAACCTCTGCTATTTTAAATCCAAGTATTCCTTTAGCTTTGGCGCATTTTATACCAAACAGGTCAGTGGCCCAGAACAAAGCACAAATTGGAATGCAAAAAAGGCTGTGTTGGATGCTTCTGTAGTTGTTTCTATTACTGAAGTCTCCACTTTGCTCTTTTCACCATCTCTCTTTCCTCAAAACCCTGTTTTATTAGCATCCGAGAATGCAGGACACATCTGACTTGGTAGACAAGATATGCAGAGGAGCAGGCAATAGATATTACAGCAGGGATGGACCTGCTGTATAAGAAGTAAATTCTGCAGTACCAGAAGTAAAATATTTGTGGTGCACATTCTGATATTAAAGATCTCTCTGCTGTGTAACAATAAACATTTTCAGAGTCAGTCAGCAGCTAATGAAGGTTAAGATGCAGGATTTAGAAGTTTTGGGTTAGGAAAACATGCAGAGATAGTGAGATACTGTCATGGGTTCAGCAGTAGCAGTCATTTTTTCCCCTTCTTGGTAGCTGGTGCAGCACTGTGTTTTTGACTTTC
>JAOEHX010066358.1:0-12024 GCA_025448015.1 Bolborhynchus lineola | reverse complement strand
GCCCAGCAACTGGAGGACAGCCTGTGAGACTGATTAACTCTCCATCACAACAAAGCACATCCCAGATGCTCTCTACTACCCCACCAACAGCCGACTATCTGACTATGCAGTCCAGTATCTCCACAGATAAAATTAGCAGAATGTTTCTGGGTAAAGCAGCATTATTCACTTTCATCAGCCATAAATCAGACTTTTCCACTGTAGCTCACAGAGTTCAGATCAGGACTACAGCCTGACAAGGCAGCTAGAAGTTATCCTTTGAACATGTAAATGTTCATGTAAATGCTTAAAAGAATACATATCCAACTTCTAACCTCAGCAGTATCTACCCAATCTACAGCTAGTACATATAATCCCAAACATAATTTAGAAACTCTGTTAAGTGAGAAGTAATTTAGCCAGAAGCTAACTAGTGATTTCCATTGAAAAAAAAATAGAGAAAAAAAATCAAGACATAGTAAGCAAAGTACTCTTCTTCTTTTTCAAACTTTGCTTTTTCAGGCTTTATTCTGCTGCATAAGGACAATGCAATAATAAAGACTAATTTCCTGGGGCAATCATCTTCAAAGGGAGCTAAAATGAATGCATATATTCTGGAGCCATACTGATAAAAATGGTTCAAACAATCCCTGTTATTTCAAATAATGTTGAAAAATGATACCAAAGAAGCGTTTTCAACTTATTTCTAGCTATTCATTTTGGATTAACATAAAATATGCTACTTCCAAGTATTACTATCTGTGTACAACGTATTTATATCAAAATGATTACTGTCTTCAGTAAAAGGTTTAATATCAACATATATGTTATTACCAGAAATGTTTCAATTTATATTAAAAAATGAAACTGTAAGATCAGCAACAACTGCCTTAACTAAACCAAATGATCTTCCTGCAAGCCACATACAAATGTTCTCATTTACTGAAGTTACACGTCTCATAGCAAAAACTGAGCCACTCAACTTCATTTCTAAAATTATCCTTATCAACTTTGCTGACTGTCTTTACACAGGGCTTATATGTAGTTTGAAAGGATCTCTTCTGAAAGCACTTGATCTTTTGTAAAGGTGAAGAAAAACTAAAATTGGAAAACCAGAAATTTATATAATACCAACGATTCATCATTTTATGATGGATTATGTATGACATCTCTGCACACATTGACATTACAGTCTAACAATATTCAAGGTAGGGTACCTTAATGTTTTGGACACAATGATATCCCTTTACAGATGAAGAGGAAAAAAACCAAAAACCAACCAAACAAAGAGGTGTATTTCTAATTGCTAGATCAAATCATTTTAATTTTGAATTAAAGTGTTTCTAAAATGTAATGGAATAATGAAATGTCTTTTTAAAATCTTTATAGATGGATCTTATTAAAAGGCATAAGAAGAGAATACTGGACCAGAGGATTCTTTCTCTGTCTTCTTCTGAGGGAAATAAGAAAATATGCCAAATCTCAAAAAAACAATAATGAAGAGTTCAGCTAAGTCTGAAGAAAATCAGTAAAAACAGCCTACAGGAACATTTTACATTTTTTTGCATGATTTGACTCTGTGAGAAATCAAGTCAGGTCATACCACAGATGTTTTTGAAATAGGGTCAGAGGCAAAAGGAATAACAAAAAACAGTCTATGGTAACATCTGAAAAGCCATGGGGAATAGGAGAGAGAGAGAGGTATCCAGGCACTCCTGAAACAAGGCTCATAGACATGACATAGACCTTTTGGGAGCACCCTGTCCTGCTGGAGGTATCCAGGCACTCCTGAAACAAGGCTCATAGACATGACATAGACCTTTTGGGAGCACCCTGTCCTGCTGGACCACAAGACCTCACAGCTGGAAGCCAGGTAGAAAACAGGATTTTTTCAAACAGATCTAGCATCTATATGGGACATGCGAGCAGAGCCCCATGAGGTGCGAAACATGTTGAGAAACAATGCACAAAATGCAGCTGCTGATTCTTTAATGACCTGTGGGACAATCATAGCAACCATACAGGCAACCATCATTCTACAGACCTACAGACCTCTATAGTCTTGGAACCAGTTTCATCCAGCATCAGCAGAGTGGTAAAGAAGAGACAGCTGACAATGTTCATGGGGTACAGCATGCCTCTGGGAACGTTTCTGAGTAACTGTGTAGTAAACCAGAACACCAAGTGAACATGGCAAGCCAGAGAAATCTACTGACATAATCTTAAGTGAGATACTTAAAAAGAGGCATAAAATATAATACCAAAATGACAACAGCCTGGAAACTAAGCAGTACGATGGAAAGTGTCTGGGGGTTTATAATCAATCTCTAAATGTATGTGAGTCATCATTAACTGTACATGACACTGCTGCATGAAAAAAAGCAGTATTGCTTTGGCTTTGTTAACATATGAGACACTGGAAGTATTTAGCTGCTTCTGCTTAGTGCTAGTGGACCTCTTCCAGAGAACTGTCACTGTTCTGGGGCAAGTTAGAATAGGCAAATTGAAGAGCCCAAATGAAACCAAGAAGATACTAAATGACCAAAACATGAAATTTTAATGCAGGGAAACTGAAAGGAGTCCATGAGGTGCAGCCTAGAGGAAGCAGCAGTGGGAAGGGGCAAGAGGAGAGTAGGCAGAAGCTGGCATTGAAAACATTCTTTGTAGCCATGCAGGATAAGAAGAGATTATATAAATTTACAGCAAAGAAGATTTATGTCTGATCTCAGGAAAAGCTTTCTCACTTTAAGAACAGAACATATAACAGCATCTGCCACATACAGATGTACTTGATCCTGCTTTCAGTATAGGTAATGAATTAGATGATCTCTTCAAGTCAATTTGAGCTTTACATTTCCATGATTTAACAATCTCAGCTGTTTGAGAAACTTAGGAGTTGCGATAAGAATACTTGCTTATAAAAACCAGCTTCTTCTGCAACTTTGTAAGAGCACCAAATTCTATGGTACCAATTAATAGATACTAAAAACATGACATTCCTGATTTAGGAATGCAAAGCTTACCGCTCTTTATCCCATTTCTAATTCTTTAAACCGTTCAGGCCTTATGTCTGGCTGGATGTATCAAAGCAGGATTTCTGTTGACAAACACTGTCAGTAATGTCATCACAAATGCTCAACTCATAATTTAAAGAAATAACATCACTACAAAGTTTATTACACAAGGCTAAAAAATTATGGTCACCCCATCATTGGAGCTTCCCATTATTTCTGATGTGTTTTATCTCATCTGTTCATTACTGTGGTATGTAGGTTTTTTTAGTATAGAATTTATTTGGAAGTAGCTTAAACATTAAAAACATATTGAATAAACCCCAGAAGTTTTCCTATTCTAAGTGCACTCTTTTAAGAGAAATACAATAATAAAAAGGAGAGATGGCAGATTTACAATAATGTAATTCCCTGAATTAAGTGGAAGCCGTGGCTGAGGTTAGTGGCTTAAGGACTCCTGATGGAGCGAACTTTTTTAGGAGTTAGTGTTATAAATCAGGGGCATTCCATTTTTGACAAATCAAAGTGAAATAGCTTTGGAAAAAGGCACAGAACCTTTTGAAGGCCAATTATATACATATACATAGTATACATAGTATACATAGTATAGGGTAACTCAAAATTAAGGTAAGTAAATGGGTTTTCATAAATGCCACTGAACTAGAGACCTGTATAATACCAGAGTCTGGATGCAGACATGCTGGCATCTGCTCCCTGTCCTTAAAGTCAATTTTCTAGCTCCTTTGTAGACTGGTGTCAACTAAGTGGACTCTCTTCTTTCTCCTTGGAGTCAAGTATGTTTTAACTCTTCATATGTGATCTCAGAAGAGAAATAATAATAATAATAATAATAATTAATAATAATAATAATAATAATAATAAACCACCCATGCCAAGCACCCTCTCCTCCATTTGAAGCAAGTAAACACTGTTTTCTGTGTTGCCTGGATCACTCTTTTCCTCCCGCCAATGCTTCTAGTGCTGCTTCTGTCCCCCGCGCCAGCATCACCACTGCCCTACCTCTCCCAAGGAGCAGAGATTGGTACAAATGACACTCTTCTGCCACTGGATGAGCACATTTCCTCTGCATTAAGCTACATTTAATTCTGAAATTCACTCCCATATGGAATGGAGAGCACGTAATAGCCATTTTATTGCCCACTGCCAGCAGCTAATTGCACAAATAGACATGCAAAGCATATATACGCACCAGTAAAATCTTTTAAAAGATATATGGCTTATTGCTATTCCACAAAACATTCTGGGAACTAGAGTAATAAGTATAAAACAAATGATAAATTTTCATATTTTCATCTTATCAGGCACGATTAAGGTCTGCCTCCTGACATATTTGTCATCTTCTTTCAGGAGGAAAGCCTATTTGTTTCGGTAAAATGGCCCTAGAATTAAGGCAGCATTCATCCAAAGCAGCTTAAGCATTCATCTGTTAATAAAACCAACAAGCTTTAATCAACAAGATGCCCCTTTCCTTCCTTAAACTAATTTATTGCCAGACTATATATGAACAAGTTACATGCTAGAAAACTTCAAACCAAGTGTGAAAATGTACAGCTCTGTGCAAACAAATTAGGAAGCACATCTGACTGAAAAAACACAATAACTCCATAAAAAAATGTTCAGTCTTTTATTGGTTTTGAGGTAGGGGCTGAGAATGAACCCTAAGTTCGTACATTTTTTACTCACTACTGCAGACTGCATAAAGACAATGTTATTTGTATCGTCTTCATTAATGACATATTAAGAAAGAAAATTAAAAGTAAATATATGTTTAATATTCTAAAATTTCTCCTCCATCAAAGAACACCAGCCTTTTCATTTCAGTTCTCATACAGTTTTATAGCTTAATACATTTATTTGTACTAAGGATTTATAGAACTTTCTGTTTAGCAGGTATAAGTGTCTCACAATGACTTCTAGGTAAACAATACTGATAAAACCTGATATTTTTCATAATCTAAAACAATAGTTCTATTTACAACTTGACCAGTGCAGTAAGTGCACCTTTTATAGTTTAGCCACCAAAAAAAAAAAAAAGAAAAAAAGAGCTTTTAATCTTTAGGTTATTATTCTGTAATACATATTAGAAAAAATATTTGGATAGTATAGTGATATACTATATTCTTAAATGTGTGTAAATTCATTCTTATTCAATATATAAAAGCACACAAAAATAAATACAGAATGCAAGAGGACCTGAATAGTCTCCGAAAGCTACTTTCATGCAATATTGCTGTGCATTTTACATATTCTATGCAAATATTCCCCAAAACAATGTACAGAGGGTAATACAGCTATTACAGCCAACAGAATGTCACATCAATCATATAAAACCGCACTAGGAGAGACTATTATTTTTCCTATGGACTTTTTTTTCTGTATTGTAATTCTGTACTTTCGCTGTAAACTTCTTAATAATCAGTTTTCTCTTGTCCAGCTTTCTAATTATGATTACATTACTGGCTATTTCAAAGTTCATTTGTTGTAAAGGAATAGTTAGTTACAATTTGGTTTTATAGCTACTTTAAAATATATGTATTGTTAGGAATTTCAACTCTGTTAGTTTTATTCTGGTCTTTCAGTTGAGCAGAAAACTTACCTGGGATACATTATGACTGTTTCCTAGGTTAACTGGAACCTAGATCTAGGTCTGTCAAAAAACTGCAGTGTTGTGTCACTTTGGAGAAAGCACTTAATTGTTATTGATTTTACTTCCGCTCATTCTATTTAAAATCAGACAATATTTCTATCCTCTAGTGCTGTTTAAAGGAAGTTAAAACGTGTAAACACATTTTGCAACTAATGATTTTGTTACAATTTATGTAATTGCCACTAGCTTACAGCATATAATTGTTAATGAAAATAGTTGTGGCTTCAAAGATGATATAGCCCCTAGCAATAAAGGCAACGTGCAAAATAAAAGATGAATGAATAAACGAATTCTTGAGGATATGTCAGATGAGGTGATTTCTATGAGTTATGGATGTACATGAGCTCAATCCACCACCATCAACGAAAATGGAATGGCCAATTGCCATTCCAATTGCCATTCCAATGGAAAAGCCAATTGCCACAGTAGTTACACAAGGTCAAGAGCCAGAAGTAGCTTGGTTTTATTGGTACATTGCTGCAACTGTAACAGTATGAGACCCACAACAAAGAATTAAGACTTAACCAGATGAGGCACAAAACTGACTCAAAAGAGGGCTTTAGTTTCAAAGTAGTATGTCCATGTGCTGCTAGACTATCTTGTATGATGCTACCAGCACATGTTGGGTCAGCTTGGGTACCACAGACATCAGAGGGCCATGCTTCCACATTCCAGTGTGGAAAATCACCATTCTGACATTCTGTGACTCTGAAAAGATCCTTGATGCTGCCATAGAAAACAGTCTTGGTCTTTCCAACAAGTGGTAAGAAAATATCAGTCAGTAGCAATATATCTTATAAGGATCAGTATTGCACATCTACAGGGATCAAGTGGAGCAATCTGGGATTGGACCACATGGCATTTTGAGGTCCCTCTTAACCTGGGCTTGATTCTGTGATTCTGTGATTCCTAAAAGACAAAATCTAACATCAACCATCAATTTCAGGTTTGATCTATTTACCTGCACCCCTTCCCAATCCAGTCTAGACAGCTGCCAAACAGAAGACCAAGGAAGGTCCAAAGAAAGTAGAGAAGAAAGAAATCCACATTCATCTATTATGCCCTTTTATAAAAAACCAAACACATGTCACAGTCTGACAAACCAATGCATCCATCAGTACTACAAGCATTTTGCTTGGCTTGGAATATAGCTCTTGAAATATGAATAGATCATATGATTCAGATAGCAAAGCAGGTCTTGCTATCGAAGCCATGATGCTACTTTCTCCATCACACGGAAAGACCTCTCACCATTGAACAAACCTTAATCAAAATACGCAGCTAGTTCTGATGAGTCAAGGGGCAGCAATCCAAATACAAGGTGCTGAACTATAGGGAAATCCTTTTCATAACCTCACTGGCTTTTGGTTCATACCCTGTTTATCCTGGACAGCCAGGAAGGCATGTGA
Source organism: Bolborhynchus lineola (assembly GCA_025448015.1). NCBI lineage: Eukaryota > Metazoa > Chordata > Aves > Psittaciformes > Psittacidae > Bolborhynchus > Bolborhynchus lineola. Next base: position 4,957 of record JAOEHX010066358.1, on the reverse strand, counting down.
GAAGTTATGCACTTTTTTTCCTGCAATAGAGGTTCTGATTATTTTTGATTGATTACAAATATTCTATAAGGAGCATTTGATCCCTGATACATATGATGCTTTACCATAACTTCACACTAATTTAGAAGACATTCTGAAAATTGCTGGAACAATAGCTTTCCTACAAAATGTTTCAGTTCATAGGCCATGTTTGAACAGTATTATTACTTCCCTATGAAAGTAACAGAGAGTACAATGGAATTTAATTTGTTGTACTTGGTTCAAGCATTATGATTTAAAATCAGAAAAAAAAAACCAAACACTTCTTTCTCACCAAAAAATTACTGAATAAGAAAAGTTATTTCTAAAAATCACAGTCTGCTGACATATCTTTTCAAGTTCAAAGTTAAATATGCCATTTTCTTGGCACATACTTGACACATGGCCTTAAGTTCTCATAAGATGTAAATCATATAAACCTTGATGATTTGTTTACACTTATACTGCATTTAGCTCAATATATAAATGCTTGAAAATGAGGAGCTTGTACTGTTTTACACATCCTGAAAAACAGCCTGAATCTTCATTTAGTTCTCTAAATATACTTAGTCACTTAGTACACTTAGTACCTAGTGCTTCTCTGTCACTAAACATTTACATTTCATTTAATAATATCTTCCTTATGCATTTTACCAAGTAGTCTTACATTAGAATTAAAATATTACAACTTTACGTTATTTTGTCATTAAATGCAGAATCTGCTCAACTCAATCAATCCTCCCATAAACAAGCTGAAAACTGATTTTCAGAAGCACTCATCTTTAAATAGAATTTTTAGTTAGAAAAAAAAAATCCTTAAAAGATAACCAAAAGTGTAGGTTATATATGTATATTTGCCTCTATTTATGCAAATTCTCAGCATTAATGAAGTGTTGTGTTTTCATAACTATAAAATGACAGCTGTTCTGAATGGGTATCTATCTGTCCCAATGTTTGTACCATAGATATCTACCTCTAAGGAATTCATCCTAGGCACTTTTTGTAGTCACAGGAGAGAAGGAGGCATCTCATCTTAATGCTGACAAGATCAACGGGTTTTGAGAAGCATTTAGTTCTTTCTATTAAATGGCATTTACAGCTACAGCCCTGTTCATATACAATGCAGATACCTAAAGTCCGGTAAGAAAAGCTCTTTTTTGTGTCCCTGTTACTCTGTCACCATGAAACCTTAGCCAACACAATGTGAGCATCTGGCAAAGGCAGTTTACTTCTGAAGAGCACTATATAAACTAATACATTGGGAATATTTTTGTGAAGACAGAATTTCAAATGTAACCCACTTATCAAGGTAGAAGAAGAAACATCAAGGCTTTGACTTACTGTTAGTCCCCACTGGATTTTCATCCCTGCTAAAAAAACCTTTATATTATCTGAGGATTTTCGACCTTTTGTTGCAAGCTTTACAAAATAGAACATAAAGGGCATAACAAGGGTATTTACCAAGCAACAGCTAATGGTCTAGCATTTTCAGAGGCAAAAGGAAAAAAAAACAACCAAGTGCATCTCCAATTCACAAAACCAAAATCCAACAAGCTAGTTCTTTTTGGTTGACAAGGAGGCATAGGAACCTCCTTCATGGGACACAATTCAGATGGACCAACCAGCAGATTAAGCAATAGTTTCACCAATCCTCTTTTTCTTAAAAGGTTTCTAACCAGGGAAAAATGCAAGCTGTATTATCATCCGGCAGCACTCCTTGCATCAAAAGACCTCCCTGTACTGTGCCCTTTGGAAGTCCAGAGATTTTTTGCAGTGCTATTTGTTTTTTTTTTTTTTTAAAAAAAAAGACTAAGTCATAACAATAATTAATTTCAAAATATTGTCTTTGGAATGCTTCCTGTGAAATGTATATAGTATGTTGGAGGAAGTGTAGTGAACAAATGGGATGAAATGGCAGTTAACAAGTACTCTTCTTTCTCATCTGTGCTTATAAAACATAATTAAACCCATCTTATCTTACAAAACATCATCATTGATAATGCTTCCAATTTCACTTCTGGCAGAAGTTGTCTGACTATAGGCTTTTAGGATACGACAATGACCACATCACTAGATTTTATTACCCTACTTAAACATCCTGCAACAAAAGATGAAGACAATCCTTACAAGACGATTCAACATTAGTGTTAAGAGCAAAATTATGTTCAAGAAGTGAGGAAGGATTATAAACAGATAACCTTGTAAAGCTACTGATGGGAAAATCCTGCTTGTGTGAAAAGTGACTGAAGCTCCCTGTATTATCTCTAAGGATATGGAGGAAATGCCAGCTATCACCTGTCACCACAGGCTACATTCTCAGCTGGTATAAATCACTAACTTATTGATGCTCAAATACTCTAATGAAAGTTTTAATCGAAAAGATGTATTTTGAAGCAAAACCATCAGACATGCAGTAGCTGCACTAACATATTTGTTTGTTTTTTTTTTTTTTCCTCTGGGTTGAAATTTAAGTTTTTTATCCCCTATCCAACATGTCCATAAAAAGACTTGCTCTCAGTGAGATAACCTAATGCAACTATTCTACTGAGTGTTGAATACATATTCAAGTATCCGAAATTTCAAATTTTGAACACCTGATTAAAAAAAAAAAAAAAAAAAAAAGATTTGTCTCATGACTTTTATTTTTCTCTTATTTCTACATAAATGCAAAATATTTCCACTGCCGAACAGAATAAATATAGGAATAGCCTTAAAGAAGCACACCTAAATGACACACTATAAATAAAGTCTATTTGTTTGGGGAAAAAATAATATTTTTGTTTTCCTCAACTTGTGGGTTTTTCCTAGGTATTTATGACAGTGCAGTATCTTAAATCATCCCAGTAGTTCCTGGGTAAGAAAGAACTCTTGCTAGTTAAAAAAATATCAGTACAGAAAACATTTGTAGATAATCCAAAGTTCTTGCAAACATAAAGCAATGAAGAAACAGGTCAACTATAAAGAAAACTTAAGATTCCTGGGTAATGTGGAATACCTAGAGCACTGTGAATTTCCAAGGTTTAAATGTAAGGTTCCATCTCAAAACAGGTAATGCAGATTATACTCAAGTGACAGAAGAATTTCAGTGGAATTCAGTGAAATTGAGAAGGACTTTAAGTTTAAATGACCAATTAAAACTGTACTTTTAGTGTGATGCTGCAGCTAAGACAGCAAAAAATACTTTTGGATGTATTATGATATTTACATCATAACTGAAATGTTACATTAATTTTCTGTTCACATTTTTTGCAAGTAGCTCAGAATTTGTTTTGTTGTGGGTTTTTTAATTCAAAAGACTGAAGTTCAAGGATTTAAATTAAAAATTTTAAAGCTCTCTCAAAAGAGTTCATTAATCATAATTTTCCAGTGCAACACAGGTAACAATACCTACTGCACTGATAATGCAAATTTTGCAAATGGAATTAAATTTATTAATTGCATCATTGATATGAATTATGTTTGCAACTCTACTTGTAGTAGAAACATTCAGAGATGTAAACTACAGTACCAAAGGGCAAGCAGTGGACACTGTCTACCATTTTAATATTCCTTCCCCCAATCTCCTTCTAGAGAAACTGTCATGTTATGGTCTCGACAAGTGATCTGTGCAGTGGGTGGGGAACTGGCTGACTTGGCTGCACCCTGAGAGTGGTAGTAAACAGCCTCTTTTAAAACTGGTAACCTGTCAATAATGGAGTTTCCCAGGGATTGATATTGGGTGCAGTGCTGCTTAATGTCTTCATAAGTGACCTAGAAGATGGGATCAAGTGTACTCCAATGAAGCTTGCCAATGACACCAAACTGAGTGGAGAATTGGACTCTTTGGAAGAAGCCACCTTGAAGGATTAACTGGGTAAGCATGAAAAGGGGGCTAACAAGAACCTTATGATGTTCAACAAGGTCTTGTATCTGGATAAATACAGTCAATGAGTACAGGACAGTCTAGGATCTACCTGGGTGGGAAGCAGCTTTCTGGAAAAGGACCTGGGGGCCTATACTATTCCATCGAAATAAAACCCATTTTAATGCATTTCCTAATTGATGAAATTGTTTCTTTAGGCAAAAAAAGTACTATAACCTTAAAACTTCATTTTTTTAATAAGTAGAAAGTATGAAGACTATAACATCAAAAAAGACATTTCACTGCAAGTGCTCTGACAAACAAATAGAATGCAAGATGTCAGGACTCAAGTTCCAGTCTGCAAAGCATTTCAACAACAGCCTTATTTTAACCCTTACTTTGGCCCCACCTGCTCTAAAGAAATGGTTATATGACCATAGCTGCAAACAACAGGATCAAAGCATAGAGTTAAAAATTAATACGTTAATCATAGATTATAAAGCCATAAAGATTTCTGTGATCCTCTAATCTGACCAGCTGCATAATGAAGGACAGAGGATTACCCTTCCTTCCCCTTAGTTTGAGCTATGTGCCTTCAAATGTTTTTTCAGGGCTTGGCAATCATTTTCTTCCTCAAGAGAATTGGCTGAGGACACTGGGTTTGTCTAGTTTGGAGAAAAGGAGGTTGAGAGGTGACCTCATCGCCCTCTACTGCTCTTCCCACAGAAGAGAAATGGAGAGGAGAAATTGAGAGGTAGGTGCTGATTACTTCTCGCTGGGATCCACTGATAGGAGGTGAGGGAATGGTTCACAACTGCACCAGGGGTCATTTAGAGTAGATATTAGAAAGCAGTTCCTTACCTTCAAGGTGTCCAAAAACCAGAATAGGCTTCCTAGAGAAGTGACCAATGCTCTATGCTCATCACTGTTTCAAAGCCATTTGGACAACACCTTTAATGATGTGCTTTAACTTTTGGCCACCCCTGAAGTGGTCGAGCAGTTGGACTTGATCATTATTGCATGCAGTTCTGGTGTCCTCAACATAAAAAGGACATGAAACTGTTGGAACAAGTCCAGAGGAGGGCCATGAGGATGATC
>JAOEHX010066354.1:0-10605 GCA_025448015.1 Bolborhynchus lineola | reverse complement strand
GGGGAGGAGGCATAGGGGGTGAAGGAAGGCAGGAAAAAGAAAAACAAAACTACAGGCAATGAGAGGTGGAAAAGTAAAACAGAGATCCTATGGTGGTGGAGTTTTCCCTCCCAATATAGAAGTTTGTTTCCAACCTAGCCAGATAAATAAATGCAAAAAACACAAACTGTGGCAGCAGAAGAGGAGAAAAACAACCCGTAAGTGCAAAAGAAAATGTCAGGCCTCTTAACTGGGCTATTTAGCAAGACCAAGTGGGCATCTGAAAGAGGCTAGGAGCTTCAGGTCAGCTTTCCTGGCATACCTCTCAAGACTCAAGGACCCCTGTTGAATGGAAGATAGGCAGTAGGTTCAGGTAAGAGCATATCTCTGAGCAGTGAAGAAAAAGCAGATTATAAGTGTATTAGTTTTGATATTACAATACAAATCTTCTGCGACTCCCACTTCAAAACAGCAGCAACCACTTTTACACCTTCAGGTTCTGGGGACAGTCATCCTCTAGGAACAGCAGAGTGTTGTGGGGAAAAAAGAAGGTGCTCAGAAGAAGTGGTCTCAGTTCTGCAGAGAAGACTACATCTCTCTTACCTTAGAGACCTTTAGCTCCTGTAGATGACAGGTGCATCCTCAACTGCATTGCCAGGAAATCAAAAGAACTGACTAAAATTCTCAGTGTCTACATGTCTGCCTAAAGAAGCTTGCAAGTTAAAACCCCTACACTTTACTTTGTTCTCTTATGGTACTTCCCTTGATTTAGCAAAGGGCATTGCTGAACTTGAATCCTTGACAATAACTCAAGGAAACAGACCTAAGAAATCCTATGAAACACTACACACAATAGATGATACACTTAAATTCCTATAGTGATGCAGTTATTCTTTGCTAGTTCTGTTGCTGTTACGTACCACTTGCATAACAAAACCACACCAGGTCATTATTTAGTGGGTGGAGATATATTGTTTAAAGCACTTGACAAAACCCACAAGAATGTAAAGGTCACTGCATTATGTTCATATCAACCTGATTAAAGCAAAATATAAGAAATATCCAGCCATAAAATAAAACATCAGAGATAATACTGAGAGGAGGTTCCACATAATATAATCAGTACCTGAGATAGCAAAAGGAAGTGTGTACAGACCTCCAGAGACAATTTTGTTCAAAGGTACCAAAATGTCTCTCAAATACAGTTAAGAGGACATGTGAGGGTCATTTATGAAAAACCTAAGCCCAGAGCCAGGCATACTTCATAGTGGCCTCAAAGGTGCACTGACAGACATTAAGGAAACTCTATACATTTTATCATGTACATCCGAAATATAATGCGACTCTCACGAAAGAATTCATATTTGTGAAACAGAAAAGAAAGAAAAATTTTTCTCCAGAGCAAAGGTGGGGTGTCCTTGAAGAGCTTTAATGAACTAAGAGGATGCTCTTAGCCGCTGATGCCAGCCTTTCTACAGGTACATCAGCTAGCCAAGTCCTTCATGAATCTGAGCATTTTCACCTGACAAAACATGCTTTGTTTCATACATACTGCTTCTTTTGCCGAAGTAATCACTGAAGCGCAAGCTCAGCAATATTGGAACTGCTCTCCATTGCCTATAAACTTAGAAAACATAATCAAAAGAAGAGGCAGCTACAAAAAGTGCATACACCGAGTGTGATTCATATTTAGTTTTGATAAATTGCAGACTGGTTAAAATGGAGCAGTAAGCGTTACAGGCTGCATCTCAATATACCTATCTTAACTATAAGGATATGTTTTATCTTTTATCCAGACTGGTGTTAGGAATCCTCAGGTGAGACGGAGCACACTTGTGATCTGGGGCTTCAGGAGCAGCCAAAATAATTCTGTGAAAACCTGCATCACAGGAGTAACTGAGAAACACTGTAAGAAGGAGGAATGTCAGAAGAAATAGACTGTAGTCATGGGAGCTTGTTACATGGATGGTCACATAATGGGGGACACCTGCTCCAGATCACAGGGAAATCAGGCTGCAGGCTCAGTGGTGATGAGTGTAAAAAGCTCAGAGGGCTGAGCCCTCAGGCACAGGCATAACCAGAACTAGCAAATCTACCACCACTCAGAAAATGGTCATGTCCATCTCTTAGCAAAGCCCCACAGGGGTAGTGGATCTGGGCAACTCAGTAACAAAGGGTTTTGACAGATTTTCCCTGGCAAACAGCAGGGCTGGGAAGTTGTTTAAAGTCCAGTGGGAATACACCCTCATCCTTCAGCTGCTTCAGTCCATATCCAGCATCTCAGCTCAAATCCTTCTTCACAGGAGGCGGGTCTTCGCGTGAACCCTGCCTTTGTCAAAGCCTTCATTGTCATTGCCACTTTGCAAGGCTGTTTATGTCTAGCTGAAATTCTGTATTGTGCTAATGATGATCATTAACAGGACTTCGGATAGCCCTCATATGTCCTGACCCCTGGCAATATTACCAGTCTTTTCTTCTCACTACTTTATTGCTGTCTGATGAACACACATGGCTGCTGTTAAAATCCCAGCCAGCTGCTAACAACTGCTGGGGTTTTCCCAGTTCATTAGGAGGCTACAAACAGTTTTAAATCATGAAGCTAATTAAGCAGAAATAAGACTGCCAAATGGTCTATGCCTCAAAATACACATCTATAAATTGCTGACCTGGTAAAAGACCACAGGAAAGAGTTCAGCACATCTGCAGAATTTGCCTCAGCTCATCAGCTTCCCCCATGCACATATTTAAGTATTATTTTTGTGAATCGCTGCCTTGGTGCTCCTCACTGCAGGCCAGGAACAGTAGCTTTTAACATCACAGTTTGCTGTTAAAAGAGGGCCATCAGCAAGCATGCTCCCAGTTAGCCTGTCAGACTAATGGCCTGCTGTGAACAGCATTTCCACATCTACACAAAGCCTCCCCTCACTCCTGATAGAATGGATGTCCTGAGGAAACTTCTCTGATCACCCTGGTAAGAGCAAGGTATGGATCAAGCTGTCCCTTTATTAGCAGGTAGACAAGGCAACTGATGCTTTGAACTATGTAACCAACAAATTTTCATCTTGGAGATATGGACAAGGTCTGTAACAAGAATCTAAGTCTGAGGGCTAGTATTAAGCATGATATAAACCCCAGTTCTTCAACACTGGAAGCTCCACAGTGCAAACAGCTACACAGAGACATCACCCAAGACAGTTGGAAGCCAGCTTTGATGCCTTGGGGCTGAGTATAGACCAGTAGAAGGAGCTTGTCTGTGTCTGTTTCCAGGAGGTTGTGTGGCTCGTGGCAAGTGATATGCTCCCTGTAGGTAATGAACACATCCCGTTCTAGCTGCCTCCGCAATCAGAAATGCGAGCAATGTTCTGCTTATGCAACAATATGCTGTACAACATGGATTTCTCCTAGGCATCCAATATGTTGGGGTTTTTTTCTCTCTGGTGTTTTTTTTCCTCCAAATTCTCTGCCCTGTTACAGACATATACTGGGGCCAACTTTGGGAGGATGCCTTCCAATTGGAAAGGAGACTGAATGTGTATTTCTTCCTGCTGTATTTCTGTGGGAAGACAGTGAAGCTCACTTTTTTCACAAGTGATAAAAAAGAACTGACACGATTCATACCTGCTAAAAAGCAGACCAAAATTAATTTAATGGTAATTATAAATTGTATTACATATTAAACCAAATTTAATAAAAAAATCTGTAATTGTTTCAGTCATTTGAGACATCATTTAATCACACCACACTGGAAAGCAAAAGATTGTGTTTTTTAAGGAACAACAGCTTTTAAGAAACCAAACAGAAATAAGAGTTCTCAAGTTGAGAAAGGACGTTTCTTCTAATTTTTTCTGGTCCTTACATACCTTCCTTGTAAGAAAAATATGGAAAGTAAAATGCTTGGGGATTTTAATTTCTCAGCTACACCAGATTAAGAAGAAAAATAGTTCTATTAAAAATTTTAAATAATGTATTTAAAATCACATGAGGAAAGAAATACTGTACCATCAGCATTTCTAAGAGAGGTGAGAGACTGTAAAATATAATAAACAGCATCTCACTAATGTCAGTGAGAGTCAAATAAAGAAATAGCATTGGGAAACAGATGCCGGGATTCTCCTGCTTCCCCCAAGTTCCAAATGCATTTCTAACTTCACTCCTCCTTTAACTACTCCTTTACACACACATTGCTTAAGGTCATCGGTTGAGCTGTGTGCAAGATAAGATCCCAGGATGATCCATAGATAGGACAGGCTGGTAAACAAAGACCCTTCAAAAAATTACTGTCAGAAACAATGGGAAAGAGTAACTGTGCCATGCACATCACAGCAACCTGAAGGACAGAAGTGCAGAGCGGAGAATCTATGTCACTTAGGAGGCTGAATGCAACTTGCTGTCCTACAGAAAAACATTAGAAGATCCATTTATCAAAAACTTCTGAGTAAATACAAATCTTACCAGTAAGTCTACTTCCAGTTTGGTTAAACAAGTAAGCAAACTGCTCCACTAGTCAGAAGCCAAGACCAGGAAACAGCTTTTCCTGGACCTACAAACACCCACAGTCTTGAATTTCAATCTCACTCAGGGGTGGAAATGGAAGACTAGAGTAATGGGAGAAAGAAACATCTTTCTCCTGGGATAAGCAAAACATGGTTTAGTTTAAGTAGAGTCCTGAGATTTTCAACATTGTGTTGTTTTTTGCAAAAGTGACCACTTTTGAAATTTATAAAACTGTTTGGCTATCAGCTAGGAGTAACAGAAATGGCAGTGCTCACATGAAGAGCGGGAAGCACCGAGAGGTTTTTTTCTGCCTTGCGGAAATACAGCCTGTCCTGCTCAGCTCCCAGTTGCTGTTGCAGGTGCAGAGGACCACTGGGTTCCTTGTGACACACCACAGAGTGCAAGTCTCCGCTCAGCCAACTCTTGATAGAGAAGTCCTTGGGACGTTAGTTCAGATAGTACTGATTTACAAGGGGACTCTCAGTTCTTTCTAAACTGAACAATCCATGTCCTCATGCAATGCTGCTCCAGTGCCACTGAACAGATATTTCTGTGAGATACTAAGTAAATAATATAAATAAAAACAAATGCTTGTATTTCTTTGAAAGCTCCTCCTCCTGCTTGCCTACCCTTCCCATGTCAGGACCACGCACTGACAATAGGAAACAGGCATGGACATAGCTAATTTTCGCTTTTTTTTAATGGGTGGGGTGAAAAGAGCCAAACCTGGCTTTTAAGTTTTGTTTTTCTCACTGCAGGGTTTGGGACAGGTGTCATGGTGCTCTAGACTGGCTTTTCTAGCAGAAGGTTTCAAAACCAAAATACAGACACCTGTTTCACAGATACACATTTGTTGTATGTGGCACATAGGACCTGGATAAGTATGGCACAAAGATTTTAGTGACACTCATTTGTAGCAACACAAGTAATTCCTGCTGGCTTCATCCACTCACAAGCACACCAACTGTCACAGAAACACAGGCTGATAAAATCTTCATGCTATAAACCCTTCTGTCCCTATGGGTATATTGTACATGGATAGAGAGCAGGGTTACAGTGCCGGTGTATTGCTTGAACCAAGTTAATTCTCTCCTGTGGATTTCCATCTTCCTCCTTTTTCACTAGGGCAAAACTAATGATTCCTAAGCTTGCCAATCCACACTTATTTGAATAATGCTTATTTATTCTGGCTTCACTTTTATGGTCTTCTTTTCATAGCTCCATAGTACTCCCAAAGAGAGGAGGTTTGTAGTGCATTTTAATGGAGATTTTAGAGGTTTTGCAAACTCAGGAGGAGAATCATATCACGTATAAAAGGCAAACAGCTCTAGGTTCTAGAGGGGACATCTCATTTGTGTGCTTGCCAGAGAATGCAACTGGAACAAAAAAAAAAACCCCAAAATTCACAAAGATTTACCAAAACAATCTGTCTTAGCTAGCTGAAGTCTGATGGTCACTTTTCAAGCAAGTAAAATAAATACATAAATAAATAAATAAAAAATCTTGGTGTATCACTTGGTTGATTATACATTAATATGCATACATTTTCCCCTGGCAAGTTCTCCTCTGTTTTAAGAAACTTATGCCAGAAATGTATTTGTATAACTCCCACTCCACTCTTTTCCCAGTAAAATGTTAACCCTTAAAGAAACTCTTTTTCTTTTGCATTAATTTCCTATGTGATTAGCAAAGGAATTATCTAGAATATGTGTTGGAGGCCAGGAACAAAAGCTTATGGAAGAGTTAAAAGGATAACATGATCTTCATAAAACATTAGAATCAGAGCTAAGAGAGAGGAAAGAAAAATTGTAACAGGACGAAGGAGATAATGTGGGAGAATAACTGGACAATAACACTAAAGTCTTAAAAGATTGCACATAAATACCAGGAACATGGTATTAACCCAGGAAAACATAATTTTGTACACAATCAAAGCTGTGACTGTAGGACTTCATGGGGTAAATAGGTGGATAGAAGTACGGGTGTAGAAGGAAATCAAAAAGGCAAAAGTGGTATATTGTACCTAAGAAAAAGAGAAGGAGAAAAGAAGCCAAACAGGAAAGAAAGAATTTGCTCAAAAGGCTGCAAATAGACAAAAGGCTGATTTTCTGAATAAGCTTAAATAGGTAGATGGCCAAGTACAATGCTTTGAGGTGGACCTCCTAATCAGAGGAATAAGGCGGGGAGATTAAGTAGCTGACAGAAGCATCCCAAAATCAAAACCTGAGGTCAGTGGTGGGCTTTATCTCTCCAGATACCTTCCAGATGACCAGTACTCAGGGCTTATAACGTCGTTTGGGAAATGTTAAGTGAATTTATACTTATTTAAGAAGGCAGAAGACCCTACTGTGGAACAACTATTCCAGATTGGCTTGTAACTTCATCTAAAGCTTTGAAGTAACTGAGTGAAAGTATCCAGAAACAGTAGAGCTTTTGTTTGTTTGCCAAAGAAAGGGAGAAAAACAAGAATGACAGAATAAGATTTAATTTCAGTTTCCTATGCAGAAGCTGTTGTTTAAGCTGGTTGTGATAAACAGCCCTGAAATTTTAATCCATTAGCCATTTCCCCCTGCTGCCATTCATTCTGTTTCTTCTGCCTTTGGCAGGTTCAGGTGCTTTCTAAACCTTTTAGCCACCTATCCTCAGTTAGCCACCTATCCTCAGAGGTGTGGTGGGATTCATTGCAAGTTCAAGAGCTGTGAGGACTTGGTTCCTGTGCTGACAGTTTCATACAGCTACAGAAGTTTAAACTGCTATGAGAATCTGATGACTAGTCCCAACCCCAATGTTTTCCTCCCAGGAGTCAGAAAATTTGATGTTCAGACGTAGGTAAGAAAAGGGTGTAACTCTCCCATCCCAAAACTGCATCAGTAGCAAACCTACGGAATTTAGGTGCACCAGGACCATCTCTCATTTCCCCTTGAAAAAGAGCCAACATCCAAAGCACTGTGCTAAATTGCAACTTCCATAAAACACTGGGTAACACAAGGAAATATAGTGTAACAAGTCCTAAACCCATCCATTTGCTGTAAGGAACAGAGCCCAAGGGACACACTGTAGAGAGTAATAAAAAATTGAATAGAATACAAAGGGAAAACAGACAGTAAAATCAAGCTGGCAAAATACAATCTCAGTCCACCAGCCTGTCCAGCTTTTGTTTGCTGTTTCATGGAAACCTCTTCTGTAAAAGAAAGCTACTAAATATACCACCACTACCTCTTCCCAAAGCCTTCAAATCACCACCCAAAAATGTGCATCCAAAGAAGTACATAAGTACATATACCCCTGTCAAAACTGTGAAAAGAGAGAACAGCTTACTTTTGCTTTTTGCCTTTTATGTTAAAGTCAATCTCATCAGAAACAGCATAAACAATGAAAGGAGAGAAACTCTGGAAAGCCTTGTTTTCTGCAGCAGTAAGCCAGAGCACGCCATGCACAGTTCTCTTCCATCCTGCAGTGTACTTGTCATTTCTAGGAATTTGACCCCAGATGAAAATTCCTCACACAGTTACGTTAGTGGTAGCAATTTATTACCACTTCCATTACATATAACTCACAAAATGAAAAGGAAGGCAATGAAGGATTGAGCTGACAGTTTTGAGTTTAATTTTTAAGCAATTTGGCGATCATATGGAAGGTATTATGCACTTGAAATCAGTCTTATTTGTTGTTGACATCTTTGTTTCATTCTTTGCAATGTTAAGCAATAAAATCTATTACAGTTTTGGAGCAAGAAGAAGCCATCACACTTAATTTAGGGCTCATGAGTTCCCACAAACTGGTATTACAACTATACAAATAAATACAGGTTAATCCTATTGTGCATTGAAAAAGTGAAAAATAGCTGACGTGTTTTTTCTCCCCACCATGCATTGCCAAGTTAGTAAATGAAAAATTTGTATGGCAATCGATGTAGCAGCTAAAAAAGCAGCCGTGTCAGAAATTACTTATGTGAACAAAGCAACATAACCTCACAAAACTTTCCGCAGATTGTTTCCGGGTACTCAACAGCCAGCTTCAGTTCATTCTTCATGTGTTTAAAGTAAAAAAAAAAAAAAATAAGAAATTAATAAGTCAAAGTGAGAGGGAGACTGAGAAAAAGGAACGTGACAAGTGAGAGGAGACTGGGAAAGAGGAATGTGACAGCCAATAAATAGGCTTATGGGCTCTAAAAAATTCAATAACTGTCTGAGAGTACTAAGCTAAGAATTATCACTCTAGAAAGCATTAAAAACACTATGGGAAAGCAGCTAGTAAGCTGATGAGGCTAGAATTGAAAGCAATTGCAGAGGATGCACATTAAACCCAGCTGAAGACACAAAGGATCTCCACCTTGGTAGGGTACTCTACCCTGGTGTCAAAACCACATGAATATGACATGCTCAGTTTATATGAGGATGTACAATCCAAGAATGCCCCATAGCAAGGAACTTCTGCCAAGTTGTTCTCAACACCATACCTGCAGGTTTATGACCAGGTGCGGACAGACTCCATAATAGTGATTTCAGTGCCAGTGCCCAAGGGACCCAGGGACAGCTGAACCCAGCTCGCTGGGACAAAGCAGCAGTTCCCTTGCCTGCAGGAAATCTGCTAAAGACCAAGACCTCCTTTGGCACTGGGATCAGACAGGTCCCAGAAATCAGCGTCCACAACTTATGCTGAGATCTGCCAGAGCGGTGGAGCAAGCTTCCACTGACTGCACACTGCCATCAAAAAATCGCAAAGGGCAGAGGAAGTTACTACCATAATTCACATCTGAAACGTGTCTTATTGCCTAAAAACATGTCAGGATGGTACACCACTAGATACACCACTAACTAGGTACTCCACTAACTCCTTCATCCTCAGGGAGGAGTGTTTGACACAGATGCTAAGGAAGGTAGACATGCAATACTGCAGCTGAGCTCAGAATCACCAGAATGTCCTCCTGGGCTGTAGGCATCCCAGACAGCAAGTACCAAGGGAAAAAAAAAAAAAAAACAAACAAGCAAAAAAACCTACACCCCACCCCCAAACAGGTTGAAATGAGTAAGAGGGAAGTGAGGACTTGGAATCACAATTGGGAAACTGCAAGATAGCTTTAAGAGATCTCATTCCCTTTAATTTCACTTCTCTCTCAGTTTTCTGGTTCTCATTACGGAACATCTCAAGCTGCTTGTGCTGTCACTGGGCAGCAATTTACAGCTGGGCATACTTAGATAACCTCACTTGTGTTTCAGTTCACTTCCACAGAGCTCTGAACTATAGAGGCTTAGGAACTGTATATAACCATAGGAAACATCCTATGCAAGTGGGAACTTCTCCGCAGAAGTAAAGACAGCTGAAGACAAGAACTACTACAGTTATCTCTGGTTAAACCATTCAAAACTCTCACTCAAGGCCCTCAGATGGCGTCCTTGTTGTACAGCAACTATTTCAAAGCTGTCTCTCTCTGACTGAAACTGATGTGACATATTATGTGTCAAGATGAACCCAGACTAATGGTCAGCCGTAGGACAATGTACATACTCAGAATAAATAATTCTTCAACAGCAAGCCAGTTGTGTGGGTAGATTGACCTAGGTAGGGTTTTCCCTCCCCAGAATATGCTATGATTAAAGCCTTGTACTGTTTCCTTTTTTTACGTCTCTGCTCCCAGGCTGCCATTACTTAGATAATGCAGCAGTATTAAAACAGAAATCTCTGGGTTTCAGACCTTGTTAAAGATTAGAACTCACTCTGAGTCAGTTCAGTCTCATGCAGAGATAAAACAGATTATGGTAGAAAACACGCCAGTGTCTAAGCAGGGGATGGAAGGACAAACTCTACCATTAGAAATCATAACTTATTCTTTCAGTCGAGCAGACAGCACTGTTTCAGGCAAGCACCATCCTCACTTTGTTTCCTGTTTTGACTAAGTAGTGAAAAGATTCTGTATATATAAAAATAACTTCTTAATGTACCTCTCTCAGCAGCCCTTGCTTTCTTTTTCCTGCATATATTTCTTTCAGCATCACTAGCCATTATCTGAAATGTAGCAAAGGCACAATTTTCACAGGTGTGCTTCTACAATTGGTGCTTCTACAATTGGAAAGAAACAGAAAAGATGTAATTAAGCTAAAAAAAAAAAAAAAAAAAAAAAGTGCCAAAATA
>JAOEHX010066352.1:26186-39493 GCA_025448015.1 Bolborhynchus lineola | reverse complement strand
TGCACCCATCAGCAGCAACTGAAATGTTTTATCTACCATACACGCTAGGTGTTGCTTCAAAGTGTGTTGAGTCACTTGGGTGCATGCACTCTTTTTTTTCCTACTACAGCAGTAACCAGCAGAATTGCTTGAGCAAACATTTTCAAAGCAGAATGGAAGGTCTTTTCTACAGTGTGCATCCTTGCTTCTGCATGGGGTGATGTGCACAGCTGTGCAAACTTTTGTTGCACCCTGTGGGGTGCTGAGTTGTGTTTCCCCTCTCCTCGTCCAAAGTATTAACAGGTCTAGAACATGGGCTTTGCACTGTTCCTGCTGCTGCAACTTTTAAGCATTTCTCCTCTAGTTACTAACTGCTGTAGTCTGGGTAAAGTCCTTGCCTGTGTTCTGAGTTGTTTTTACCTGTGCACTTTAAAACTAAGTATGCAGGATTGGTGTAGCAAGATTGGTGCTTCTCAGGATTGATCCCTAAGTTTTGTAATGAATAAAGATCTATTTGTTTACTTTCTTGAATGCAGATCTCTTGTCTTATTATTTGAATTTATACCTTGGCAGCTCTTAAAGAGTACGTGGCTAGAACACTATGCATCAAGCTCTGCTAACCCAGGTGTTTTTGTACTGTTGGGATGTGGTACTGTTTCCAGCACATGTGGGCAGTTAGCCAGTTACCCTCTTGCTCTTATCAGAACACGCATGCAAGCTCAAGGTGGGTCCTATTGTACTGAATTTCTTTGTGTGGTTGCATCAAAATTGCATCGTTTGGAGTAGCTGTAGCAGAGACATGGGAAAAAGAAAACCTAACCTGGAAAATCAAGGACTTATCTGGCAAATCCTTAACGTTGGTCCCTTCTCCCTATTATCCCCAGCATTGTTGTTCATCATACTTGATTCAAGGGTAACATTTCAGATACTGGTGCTCTGTGTTCTCTGAGTGCCACATGCCATACAAGACTCTACCAGGCATAGAGCTCCTGTCATAGTCTGGGAACACTTTTATAAAATCTAGAATGTTTTCATTTGATCTCTAAAAATTTAGGAAGAGACTTGCAGCATCCTGTGAAGGTAGACAGCAATGTTTGCTCTGGAGGACATTTCATAAGTAGAGTTTTATAGCTGAGCTTTCGCTAGATATATTTATGCACAGACTGAAGGGTAGGAGCCTAGATTTCCAAAGGAATATAGGTAGGATAATGCTATTCAGTGGGATCTAGACATGTGGATGTCTCTCAGATGTCTAGGATTGATGTCCCCCTCTGTGAGGACTCAACTTTTAATCAATGAGGTGGTAGTAGGCTCACGACCCAGGTGTTTGATACTTGCTTTGAGGACGTTAATATTACTAGAACTGTTGTATAACGCATTGTCTTTTTGTTCTAGCCTCTGTGGAAGGAGCTCCACAACTAAACATGGTCAGTCTATTTCAAAGAATTATTGCTACAGAGGGAATCCGAGGACTTTATAGGGGCATAGCCCCTAATTTTATGAAGGTGCTTCCAGCTGTCAGCATCAGCTATGTTGTATATGAAAAAATGAAGCAGAACTTGGGAATAGCATGAAATGAAGGAGAAAGGTGAGATGCTTCTAATGTTGCTGGAAACACCAGAACAAAAATGATTTCTCAAGTAATCTGCTCTCACAATTAGAGACAGATCTTTGTGGAGAGATGCTGCAACTTCTACTTTTGCCCTGAAGTGGGAAGAAACTTCATTAAATTCTAGTTCACCATTTCTTAACAGATACCTATATTGCACTTTAATGTCACTGAGTTTAAAAAGCAAAAAAAAGAATCGAGAAATTATCTTTAAATCAGCAGTTTGTTTATATTTTCAAGAAATTGCATGTATTTTACTCATTGGCGCTTTTTTTGTATTTGTCTTCTTTAAATGTGTATTTGGCTTGGATCAAACCAAAGGTAGGAGAAGTTTATACTGCCTTGATACTGAATATATGAAAGTGACTTTTTGTTTTGTCAAGCTGCCTATACTTAAGCAATTCACAGGCAACATTTTGCATGCCTAGAAGTAAGCACTTACTATTCCTATTTTTGAAGACTTAATGTTAAGTTTGTAAGAAACAACATCTTAGGTACAGATGAAAATGGAGTAACACATTAAAATGTATCCCATTACCTTTATCTTCAGGTGAACCTTTTCAGGTTTTTTTAGTTGTTTTTATGTAAAGAATAAGAGCCTGAGAAACTGCTGTTCCATGGTATCAGAATACCTCAAATGGATTTACATGGTATTTTTATAATACAATCAGTAACTTTCATAGTTTGCTTTGCTGGACCTGCTTTTCATTGCACTTGTAAACATTAGCAAGATGAACCATGACAAGCTTTGGGTTACAGCTGCACGTTTTATAGGATCAGAATATACAGGAGCAGGAAAAGTTCATTTACTAGATCCATTCCATACAAGTGCAAGTCTCCATTTAAAAATGGAGTGGAGGATCCAGTATTAAGCTGGTAATGATTGTAGTACGGCCCATAGTGGAGCTAATCATAGCTGCCCTGGGGAGAGAAATCCTTCTCATTTTGAACTATCCATTCTTCCCCTTACTCAGAGGGCTACTGCCTGTTATGTGCTTTTAGCCAGTAGAGGATTGCATTATTATGTAAAGGTTTTACAGGTTTGTCATGCAAGAGAAATAGTTTTTCTCTCACAATCTTCTTTGCTGGCTGTGTGTGTGAAATTCAGGTAGTGAAATACTGCAGCATTTTGTCAAAGTGACCAAATGGGGCTGCTGATCTCAGATGCCCGTTAGATTGATGTTACTGAAGCAAGTAAAGCACACACAGAGAACTTGTTAGTGCTTGCGAAGCAGCTCCTTAAAAAACAAAGCAGCACTTCCTCAGTGCAGAGCAGTAGGTTTTTCTATGTACTTCCTTTGGGGGTGGGGATGGGCACATTTCAGTTGTCATCAAGCCTGAACACTGAAACAGAGTACCAATTATTGCCAAACTCATTTGTTACACTTTTTCTGCTTTCTGTAATGTGTGGTGTCTTAATCTTTGTGAATTCAAGGTTATCTTTATACTTACCTTGACCTAAAAGCAACTGCCCTTAGACCGCATCTGTGAAATTGGATTACTGAAGGAAGAAGTTTGTTCCTGTAAGGTGATTAAGGGATCCCCTCCACTCCCCCTTTTTTTGTAATTAAACAACCAAATAAGCAAGCAAACATAACTAACTGCCTGAACCTCCCTTCTTCCACATGCTATTTGGGCCAGATTTTCGAAATGGCCATCAGATGTCAATCTGTGTTTAGTGCTTCCATGGCTGGTACTTATTCTCCATAAACTGATACATAACAACTATAGAAAAAATTGTATTATAAAATGTTGTTTTATCAGATTTCAGAAAATGGCAGCTTTAGCTGTGTCTTTCAGCCTTCCCTTTAGGGGAACCTTGGACTTTGCACTTTTCTAAAAACAAAACAAAAGATCATTCTATCCAAATCATCCATGTGTACAATGCCTTTGTGACCTGAATGCTTCTTGGTTTTGCCAGCGTTCTTGTATCTTTGTGGGATTTGTGAGATCAGTTCCCAATCCATTTTTTTTTTGACTGTGACCAATGAGCAAATGTATTGTGTGTGTGATATGAAGATGACCTCAGTGGTGTCTATCTTCTAGACTTGGTCCATTTTGTTTCTAGTATGCAAGTGCCATTATGAGTATTGAAAATCATGGTAAAGATGTTTTCAAATGTTGTAAAGATGGGGTCTTTCAAATTTAGTTTCTATTATGTGCCTTTATAATGACTGTGGTCAATTGTATACTCTTGGTCTCTTAAACATATGTTTACCTTTTTAGCTCTATAAAACTAACAGTTTCTAATAAATCTTTGTTTCTTTATCTGGCTGGAGTGTGCTGATGGTTTTTTCTTTTTTTCATGGCCTTATGCACTATAAATATATATGCACAATACTCAATGTCACAAAAGAAGGTAATGTATCTAAAAATAAGTTTGAGACAGGCCTGTGCTTTGCTGTTACAATGGTACTTAAAAATCTAGTCTGACATTAGTTGATTGTCATCTAGTTTAAAGCTCTAGCTGTGTCTTCATTTAATGGAAGATCATATAATAGTTAATACTTTTGATTGTTCATTGAACAGTGTTACAGCGTGATTTGCTTCTGTGTATGCTGCATAACAGGACTCTTAACAAGCAGGACCAACATACGTGCTTCTGTCCCTAATGTTTGTCTTGCTTTGATGTTCATCTTTCTTGTTAGTTGAAGGATCAATATCAAATCTTTTCCAGGTAATTGACCTTATTTACTCTGCGTGTGCGGCATAGCTGTCCTGCTGAAAGCATGCTCAGTAGCCAGCTCTGACAAGTCCTTAGGAGTTTTTCATCTCAACCTTTCAAATGATAAATATAATTGTAAATAAATTAAAGAGTCTTTTCTTGTCTCTGATTCCTGCAAATACAGTTCTTGAACAAAAGATTTAGAAGTTCCTTTTAAAGAAATTAAGAAGTAGATGCTCAGTGTATGATTGCTGGCTAAATGAACAATCTGACATACAATTCTACTTGAGGCACGATACTTATAACTGGAAATTCTCTGCAGTTGGAAAGATTGGACAGTGGATGGTCTTTCTCACAGTGACCAAGTGGTAAGGTCTGCTCTCGAAGGTGTCAGAGTTAGATGGTGTCCCACCCTCACCATCCTTCATAAAGAAACTGCAACAGAGTTTAGCACAGGTATTTTGAGTATTGCTTTCAAGTTAGCCTGTTGGGAAACTGAATTCTGCAGCCTTTTTATCAAAACCTGGTCCTGCTAAGATACTTTTTTGATGTATAGGAGTTATTACAGAGGCAGCACGTATGAAGTTTGGCTTCTGAAACAGCTCAGGTCTGTAATGCATGTAGTGCTGTTCTAACTGCTTGCAGCTATGTGCAGCAAACCCACATTGACAGTCTGTTTAGGACAGCATACTTCTCTCCCTTATAAAAATATTTTTATTATCATTTTGAAGTTTATTGTGTTTTGATCAAGGAAATAGAATGCTAAACAAGTATCTCAACTCTTTCTCCAAGTTCATTTAGTTTTTAGTGTATTCCACCATGGTATTTTCATAAACTCTTGAAATAGTTTGTTTCCATAACATATTCTGAGTTCTTAAATTAGTAGTGATGGATTTATAGGCTGTTGACTACTTCTGTCCCTTGCCTTAAAAAAAAGTTTAGTCTGAAACTTGTGCAGTTCTACACTTCAGAGGAATCTTTCACTTTTATTCTGTATCTTACCTTTTGCTAGGTGATAGATATTTTTCAGAATGTATGCAAAGCCTGTAGAATATATGACAAATATTGCCATACAGCTGGCTACTGCCTCTTCAGTTAAAGAAACTGAGGCATGCAGAGGATGTAAATCATGTAGCATGACCAGAAAGATGTTAAGAGGTTCAGGAATTAAGCGTCCACATCCAAACTGATCACTAAGTAACGATTAACTTTCCTGGGGTGTTCCTTCAGCAAACAGTATGCATAAGAAGCCTAGAAGGGAAAGGAAAACCTTGTTTGTTTTCCAAGATATATATGAGGTGTGACTGCTATTCAGTGGCATTCATACAGAAAACCCACTTGGCAGCTTTCCTTCTGTAAAAGAGCACTGGGTGTTGTTGCTCTACCCAGGTGAGGCTGGGTGTGGACCTGTATAATGGCCAAATCAGCCTTCAGAGGCTCAGGCTGAGACAACTTCGCTGTCTCACTTCAAACCTCTGAGCTAGCTGCTAATATTTTAAGGTTAGATAAGGTGCAGCAACAAGTGTGTTGCAGTGTGTGATGTTGTGTATGAACTATTGAGATATCAAGGCTGCCTTTACCTGCAGGCTATTTGCTATGTGTGTTTTTTCAGTGTGTTTCCTTCTGATATGAGTGGTCTTGGGAATTACTTTTAAGGCTTACAGTAAAACAAGATACTGGTCTAAAGTGCATGTTGTAGAGAACATAATTAGTGAGAGCTGGATATTCAACACAAAAAGTGATTTTTATAATAATAGCAGTCTTTCAGCGTGAATTATGTCCCTGTTCTAAGCCCTTCTGATATATGAAAACATGTAGAAGAATTATTTTTTGTCAATATTTGTGCAGTTCAGGATAAAATTATTTGTGTTCTGGAAATTAAATGTGTGAGTTTTCTGCATCTGAGCTCTTAGTCACTGGGTCTGCTTTGCAAAATAAATATAGAATGGTTTTGTCCCCTCTAGCCTCGTGTGAAGCAGATTTGGTGTCCATCCTGTTGAAACAGACGTAAGCAAAAGACATGGAGTTGAAAGGTGGGAGTAAGGGTAGATGAACTTTTGAATGGCTACTCCTGCAGTCTTAAACTAAGCCTTTTGCTAACATATTTGACCTGTAGTTTAGCTGTTGCTAAAGCACTGTGATGGAAGCGTGCTCTGTCTAGAGCAAATGGCATATGTTTTGTAATCGTTACTAGCTTGCATCGTGCATGAATCAGTCTCTCCCGGTCTCTCCCGGGAGAGCCTTAGCAGCCTGTATCTTGGCTGTGTGGGGAGGAAATGTGCAGCTCGAATTCCAGCAGTGCCATCTGCTGTCGTGCTGTAGCACTGATTTGTAAGGAGGAGTGGCTTTTCTGGACTGCGTTTCTTGGAGTTACCTTTGCAGCACAGGAAAATGTTTTTAACAGTGCAAGATAAACTCATCTGTATTTTTAGTGGTGGTTGTGGCAGTGTGACCTAATGCAATGTGCGGGAGCAATGGACTCGTGTGGGCATTACAGAAAGCAAGAATCATCATCCCTGCTTTGGGGAAGGTATTGGAAGAATCTGTACTGTGTATTGACACAGCTGTTTTTACTTTTAATAAAAACTATTTGAAGATAGAGTCTCTATAATGGTACTTTCTTTTTGCTTTCATAAAATAATTTATGTGTCAAGATCCTTTAGTTATGCTAGCAGGGAGGGTAAAGGTTCTTTAACTATTCTTACCACCATATTACTAAAAGAATGGTTGATGTGAAACTTACTGATTCTTTTTGAAGATTAAAAATACTATTCTGTATTTCAGTATTTCCTAATTAGGCTGCTATCCAGGTCTGTTTGCATTTCACACTGTTAAAATTCCACCTAACTGAGCATAGGGAAAACATTGCTCACTAATGTTACAGATCTCTCCACTACATCGTGGTGCAGCCACTGATCTGTTTTGTGAACATAGTTGCTATGCTTTTCCAAGTTAAGACGCTCTGCACATAGTACAGCTTAGCTCCAGTGCTACCCCATTCATTTTTTGCCCTTAAACTCTTTAACAGATGCCCTTCTGTTTACCCTACAACCTAACTGTGTGTTTGACACACCTCCAGGCTCCTTGTCCTCTGCTCTCAACCCAATCTAATGTTCTAGTTCTATCTTGTATGAGTTGGGTTTGTGCCTTTCCTGCTACAGAACCAAATACACCTTCATCAGTACATTGGAGGACATTGAACAAGTTAGTGATTGTCATGGGTTTCACCACCACCTGGAACAGGCTGTGTTCTGCAGGCCAATTTCCAGATCAGAGTGAGTCTCATCAGGTCCCTTGGAAGATCTGGAAGTTCAGTTTATGTATGTTCATGTGGAAGCAGTGATTTGTGTGTAGTACCAATGGCAGCTGGCCAGTTTGCACAGTCTCAACTTTCTCTGAACACCTCAGATTTTGGGTATATTTGTGCTTAGCACCCTGACTTCCATGTTCTATCATGGGGCTATGTCTTTGTTCTTTTCAGTATCTTCAGTTATTTTGGTAAAATAGACATTATCTTGAGCAGGATTTAAATAAGATTTCGCTATGGGAACTACTGAATTGCTGTTTCTGCTAGCAAAGGGTCTCTGATGGCATATTCCTGCAGCCTTCCCCATGCTTCAGTACTGTGTGTGGTGCAGGCTGGTAATGGGGCATTTGGCTTTAACATAACTTCAGCTGGCTTGCCGTGGAGATACAACAGCCTCTATCTCTTCCAGCTGTTCCATTCATTGCATTGGTATTTGTTTAACTGCAGATTTGTGAGTGTTTGCACGGCCCTAGCTAGGCCCCTGCTAGGTTAACATAGCATGGATTTTAAAGTCAGTAGTCTTAGCTCATCTTTTATGATCTCCTTAGGTAATTGCGGGGTCAATAGCTTCATCGGGTTACTGTGCTGTGTGTCTGTCTCTCATGCTTCTTCCAGTGTAAAAATGCTAAGCAAACCTTTAAAATAGTTTGGGCCTGGCAATAAGAGACTAAAGGAGCAGAAGTTCAGAGGCAGCATCATTGCAGGGATGGTTTAGTAGGACTTGGTTTGCAAACAGGATTTCCTAGTAATCTTGGTTGCACAGATTACTGTCTCAGTCCTGGCAGTCTCTGAAGCTATCCTGCTGAAAATAGATGCATATGCTGTCACCTTTGTCCCATAAATACTAAAGCTAGCAATTTGCATTTGGACAGATGTCAGATGTAAAATTTTCTACTCTCAGCTCAAAAGGCTGTCTGCAGTATACAGGGAAGAGCTACAGTTAAGAATTCCTTTCCCAAGTTTGTAGCTGTTTATTTCTCAATAACTGACCAGATTTTGCAAAGGTTGTGCTAGGGAAGAAAGAATGAGAAATAATTGCAGATTATGAGGAAGGATATAAAATTCTGACTCACCCATCACATACCTACTTCTGTTACGAAGAAGATGATGTTAGTCTCTGTGGGTTAGGAAAAGGCTGTCATTGTGGTATATGGGTGGAAAATGTCTGGGTTCCCTGAAACTCGTGGATTTGCTCACACAAAGCCTTGTGCCCCTGGGGTGGCATCAGTAATGGGCCCTCTGATTGTAACCCATCCTCATTAAAGTGTCTGTGCTAATGAATGACAGTGTTCATCTGATCCATCTGATGCATAAATGTTTAATTTTGCTTTTACCAGTCAGCCAGAGTTTGGCAGAAGATTGGTTTCTGTGTAGCAGAGCAGGAGATGGAAGTGTGGTGTTGCATTTCTCCACAGGGAATTGGAACTGGAGCAGGAGCACTTCTGAGTCAGTCACAACACTGCCATCCCCTTGAAGTTATTTTGGCTTTTACTTCAAATATTGCTCATGAGTCCCTTAAGGAGTATCTGGTTTTGGTTTCCTTCTGTAGTCTGTGCTTTCTCTATCCTAGGGAAGAAAGGGATAAAGGAGCAGATTTATTCAGTATTCTCACTTGTTCCTGTGGACTGGTACTTAATGTCTCTGCCTTGCTGTGAGGCATTTTCTGGGCTGTAACCTAACGGCGCTCATCATTTCCACAGCATGACATTTTGATAGGAAACAATGTGATCTTGTGGATAAGAGAGTCTGGCAGATGGAGATTTTAACCTTGGCCTGCTACTGATCTTACATACATTCTTTCTCAGCATCTCTGGTCCTTGTAGTTTATCTGGCAGGTGTTAAACTTCCTGGGATTGCAGTCGTGCTATGATAGTTCAGTGTGTAGCCTGGGGTTGTGCTATGATGCAGCTAATATTCTGATTAAAAACAAAGACCTCACCCTGCAATGGCGGTTGTTAAAATAATGCAGTCTTTGCCTAGAGAGATTTTCTGTTCATCTAGTTTTTAAGGTAATGCTGCGAAGTGCAAGAAACCTGATGGAAGCAGGGAAGCAGTCATATTCTGAGGGAGTCGATTGCCAAAGTTGCCAGCTGGGATAAATTTATATTAATCTTAAAGTAGTCTTTAATTCCTGAAATTTGTCTTGCTGCTTGATCATTGTTTTAAGCCATTTCATAGTTTATTTTTAATTGGCAGTGATGATTGAAGCTGTTCTACAGCAACGGCTAGCACTGCAGGGTGAGAGTGTGCACATCTCTTCCTCTTGGAGAGCACAGAGAGCTCACTGAGCTGCAGGAGCAAGTTCTGCTTGTAAAGTAAGAGAAGCGCAAAACTACAGAGCGTGTATTTTGGTTACTTCAACGTGTGCCTCCCCTTACTGGAGGTGCTCTCTGCCCTCGGGGAACACGTGCGGATCGAGAGGTGTTGGTGCACTCTGTGAATTACAGATAATAATAATGATCCGGTTTTGCCCAGGGCTCTCCATGCGGGGCCTCCCAGCGCGGGGCGCAGCACCCGCTCCCGGCCTTTTTGCTGTTCCCTTACCGCTCGTTTTTGTCCTCCCCAGGGACGCGCAGGGCCGGCACGCACCGCGCCGCCCAGCAGAGGGCGTGCTCGAGCTGGTCCGTCCCGAGAGGGAGCCGCGCTGGCGCGGGTGGAGGGATGGAGGCGTGGAAGGACGGATGGATGATCGCTTCACGCAGACCTCTCCACTCGAGCTCTGGGAGCCCTTGAACAGGTGCCCCTTGTCCTATGGCTAGAACAGTACTTCCACTGACAGAGGGAGGTGAGGGAATCAAGAAAACATGAAGGAAAGGGTAAAAAACCCAAAACAATTCAGGAGGACGATAATTGTACATGACTTGGAGAAAAGCTTTGAGTCACGAGATGTCTGGCTCCACAACAGCCAATGCGGCAGTCGGTAGTCATTAAGCTCTGAGCGTATAAAGGGCTTTACCGCCAGGATGGGAAGTGGACAAGAAGTGGAGGTGGGGAAGTGAGTGAGGGGAGGATGAGATCGAAGCGAGCAAATGAAATCTGAGGCTGAAGCTCAGAAACTTTTTCCTGACATTGCAGAAATCTCCCCAAGGAATTCCTATTGCTTGAGGCACTAATTAAAAATAGAATAAATCAAATCCATTGCAACATGTATCACAGGCAGTCCTTTACTGCTGTAGGTCACTTAGGACTGAAATAACCACAGAGACAAAAGGTTGTTAATTGTCCTTTAGCAGTCAGCAGGACAGCGTATTTCATCACCAGAATCTTAATTCTATTTCAATTTTCTGCTGGAGATGGAGTACCTGGGATGCCTGAGCTACACAGGCTAAATGAAGTATGTACGCAAATGTAAAGGCTCAAGTAAGCATTCCAGGCTTAAATCTGATGTTCATGGCTGACCACAGTAGCTTCTCAAGAGAAAGTTTCAGTGAATAATTTAATATCATTCTTGTTACTTAAGTGTTAATCTTAAAACCTCCAAACCTATGTAAAATATTTTTTAGTAATTCTGTATGTTCGTCTCCTTTAATTTCCCCATTGTACAATACGAAATAAATCCAATAGCATCTAAGATCTCAAAAGTTCTGAAAGTTTCCCAGATGCTAGAAGCTGACTTTCATGTGGTTTGTTCCATATAAAGATACTATGGCTGGAGTTTGGCATGAAAGCTGGGTGGTAAGAAGCCAATGCTCTAGGCATCTCTATCCGCAGAAGCTGTTGCTCTGTGGAACTATTTGAAACTTGTAATTACAGGCTTTTTGTTTAACTTTCAAGTGTATCTTATTAATACTAAAATGTAAACACTGAAGGGATTTATAATGCAACTGCTGTGTATGGGCCTTACTTAAAAAATGTCCAAAGCTCAACAAAACCTTTCAGTGGTGCTCGTGGGCTCATGCAAGTGGAGGCCTTGCCCCAGTGGTGCTATTTTGAAGTTGCTTTTCAGATGGGACAAAGTTATCTTATATCTCTAAGATTCAATTTTGAAATCCTTAGTGTCTTAATGGCTTTCGACTGCTTGAATGAAATCTGTTCAAGTGCTTGCTTAGGGAGAAGATGTTATGTGAAAAGCATTCCTCTGTACAACAAACTATCCTTAGAAGTGCTGTCTCAGAGCCTTGGCAGGACACCGGGGGGGAAGAGAGCTAGAGCAGGAGCTGCTTCCTCAGAGCTATGGCTGTTTGCTCTAGGCTGAAGCTCAAGAACCTGACTAGAGGGTTCAGGAAGACATAAGCATGAGTAGGCAGCATGGGAATAAGGGTTATTAACCTGTATTCTTGAAGCAGGTTATCACCCATTGCAGGCTGCCACATGAGGCAACTGCCCATGCTCCCAATTTCTTGAGCCATATGTGAAGTTGCTTACATGGGATTGCTGTGTGCTGCTTCCATTTGGTGCTTAACAGCAGGGATCGGTGCATATTGTACATGTAGTGACCTATCCAGTACAAAAGAAGCAAAACAGTTTGTGATTAGATTGTACTTTTTGTCAGTTATACTTTTAAAGCTGTTAATCTGCCAAAGAGTGGGGTTTTTTTCTTTTTTGGAAATTGCATGGTTGGATGCGTCACCATCTGATTACAGAATTAAGACGTAAGTGTAGTTCAGCTTTTAAGAGCTTTTGAGAGTTTAACTCTGTAATAAATATTTCATTAAATTACCTTAAACTGACACAGTGAGGAAATTTACTGTTCACGATTAAACTCATAGCCCATGTTGCTGAGCCTCAGTTTGCATATAAATATAAATAATAAAGTTTAACATCTTAAAATCCTAGTGGATAGGCTTAAAACTGCGATGGAGACATGAAGATGTAAACATTATGGTGTTTTGAATAAGGTCTTGTGTTTATTTTCTGTATGGTTCTATATGAAATCTCTTCTAAAACCTGCTCATTTTAAGAAAGAGATAATGAACATCTATCAGCAGATATCACAGCTGAGAGACTAAAGCAGCTTTTCTCTTGTATCTGTGTAAATACAGCCATTTCAATACTTGTCTTTAGACGACTCTCTCCTGTTAATTTCTAGTAGTTTATTGCCTAAGAACATGTCAGGCGTTTTCCCTTTCTAGTGAAGAGGGTAGTTTTCATTTGCTGTGTTTTAAAACATTTGGGACCTTTGGAAAAGATTTCAAGCTCTAAAGAGAAACATGTTCAGTACCTTATTTGTCCTCCAGTAGGCACTGGTTGTACAAAGAAACTTAACCTAAACCCACTAAAACTCATTTTCCCCAGTGCCTCTGGTGTGTTCTGTCTGGGGACAAGTCCATTGGCTGAAAAGTCCTTTCTTTCCAGACTAGCTCTGCTCAGATAGAGTCACTTTGGGAAGGTCTGGATGGCTTCTGCGTGTAGATTGATTTTGTATATGAAAATGCATTAATGTTCCCCCAGGTGCTAATTAATGCGATTCTCAGTTATTGAGAACTTCAAGTAAAAAATCAAAAGGTCCTCAGGCTGTACTCAAACATACTCCTTATATCTATTATTCAGCCACAGTCCTTAAGTGTCTGGCTGAAAACCGTTTTTCTTTTCTTACTGTATGCCCATGAATGTTTGTCATGGGGAACCCTCTATTTAGCTGAGTGTAAAGTAGGAGAATTGTTCATTTCTCTTCACAATAATTGAGTCTCTGGTTTCTAATGCTGTAATAGAATCATAGAACAGTTAAGATTGGAAAGGACCTTAAGATCATAGAGTTCCAACCCCCCTGCTATGGGCAGGGACACCTCACACTAAACCATATCACC
>JAOEHX010066352.1:15263-26086 GCA_025448015.1 Bolborhynchus lineola | reverse complement strand
TCTCTGCTTCCTCCTGGCTTCCCCTCCTCCCTGGCAGAGCATGAGGCTCAGAAAGTCCTTGGTCAGACCAAAACATTCCAAGCAGTAACCAAAATACTGGTGTTATTAGCACTGTTTCCAGGCTGAAAGTCAAAAACACAGCACTGCACCAGCTACCGACGAGAAAAATGACTTCTGCTGCTGAACCCAGGACAGCTTGGTTTAGACCTACAGCCTAATAACATAATGATTTATCTCTACATTTTTGTGCTTAGATAAACAATGAATATTTCCTTACTGATTTCTTCAAAGCAGTTTTGCAAGATGCAACACTTAAATGCAATGTCACTCTGCTGAACCATTCAGTCCTTAGAACATTTACTCCTAAACATCCTGACAATATCCTGGGACAAAATTTTTAAAATCAGTCTTTCTATGGGCTCACAAATCATTCTTAAACAAGATACAGTATTAAAAAGCAAACAGTTATATGAAATAAACAGAACTGGCACACCAAGCTCTTGCAGATCTCTGCAGACGTGACAGGCAGAAGGAAAACAGATGAGTTCAGCAACTTACCAAACAGACTTAATTTTCAATGTTATTAGTTTAATCCCAGTTTTAGTTTACTTCACATAAACCTTCATTTGTATGTGTTACTGAAAGCACACCATAACTCATCTGTGATATATTACTGTAGATTTTTGAATTTCCACTACAGCACTTAAGATAAATGAGTTTTAATAAGTTTAATTTCAAGTTAATTTCAAAGTGTGTTATAATACCAACATTAATTTTTAACAAATTAGATTATATTGACTTTAAAAAATAAAACCTCCTTCGGAAGAATTATAATTTAAACAGTCTTCAGGAACCATTGTAATGATTTCCTACTTAAAGTTAATTCTCTTGTGAATCCATGGAAGACAAAACAAAACCTGATCTATGGGGGCTACATTTTGCAATATTGTCTACATTGCAAGCTGACCTACTGATTTATTTTCAAGGGCTAAATAGTGATTTTAGGTTTATTCCTTAAATTCTTTTGAGGAGAAAATATTACTAGCATATTCAAATTGAATTATCTGCTACAGGTTTGTACTACATGCTTCCAGGGATTTACAAGACGCTACCAAACTCATTTCACCTGGACTAATATCTAGACTGGAAACAAAACCAGAAAATTTAAATAACAGAATTTTTATTTGTATTTGTAGCATTTTTCAGCCCCAGGTGAACAAGTACTATGTATTCCCTAATGTGTGACTACCAGAAAAATACAAAATGAACAATAAAAATAGACTATTATTGATCTCTCTTATATATTTCTCTTAAAAACCTAGAAGTCAGGCATTACTATTTACAAAATTTCACAATTTTCATCTTATTTAATGTTTTTGGAAATTCAGAACAGAAAAACAGGATTTTTCTGCCATGGAGTCATAAAATCTGAACTCAAGTCCTATTTGATCTTTCATTACTTTTAGTAATCAACAAATAGTAAACTGCTAACTTATTTTAATTGATCACATGAGAAAACGCAACATTCTTGTGACAAACTATCCTTAATCATGCACCTAAATAGACTGAATGAAAATAATTCATTCATCTACAAAACTATAACTGCAGATTCACAGACCATATTGTCTGTCACCTCTCTCATGGAACACTAAACAAAAATACCTTCCAACTCACAATTATTCACAAATCTTTCTTCACAAAAGAAGACTGGAAGACCCATCGTTGAAAAGATGTATTGATTCTGGTACATAACACCAAGCAAAATTTGCAGAGCAACAGACTGTACATCGCACTCACCTTTCCAATAAAATGTCTAATACAACACCACTCTATATAACCATAAACTCTCTGCGAAAGCAATGTACCCAAAACAGCCCCATAAATGCTAGACCCCACCGCATCTAAGTGATGATTCCCGTTTTCTGTACCCTGGAACTGAAACAACTCTTCTCTGGTGAACAATATGATATGTTCTCAGCAAGGATTCTGATTGATCAATACAGCAGTGAAAGGCTTAAGAAAGTGGGGGTTTTAGTATACAGGCATATATACTCCATTACAAAGACTTGATATTAGGAATGAAGTTGTTTAAATTTTCCGCTAAAGTCAGTATATTTTAGTTACATGTCACATTTCACCCATACCAAAAAAGAAACAACCATAGGGAACAGGGCCATACTTCCAGATATTTTTTCATATGTGATCCATGTTACTTTCAATTACATTCACAGCATCACTTTATCCTGATCAGGTATAATTCAATACATAAAAATATATAGATATAAAATCTCAAGATATCTAACCCATTTCTTTTTGGTTTGTAATAAAGACTGTCTTCAAACATTAAGTAGGAGTTGAAAGCTTCTATGTATGTTTTTATACATGCTTTCAGTTACCAGGTGTCTGTTTCAGTCACAAATATCTTAGCCCATACTTACTTGCAGTGTCTTTACCAAAATAATACATATTTTAGAAAAATCTTGCAAGCTTTTCTGTCACATGCTATTAGTTAAGCTTTTGCTTTACCCCATGGAAAGTGCTATGGAAAGTGACAAGCATTACTTACATTTTCTACACATACATGATTAAGGGATAATAATATGCAATAAGTTAAAGTAGATCAATAATTTGTCTTTTGCTAAAAAGTAGTTTCTACAGTTGAAGCAGAAAGCTGTGGGATAATTATAATGAATTCAAATAGAAAAAAAAAGTTCATCTGAATTACTGAGATTAATATTTCTATTAGTAAATTAATCCAATGTGTTTTACGAAAGACAAATGAGATTTATCGTAGTCTCCTGTGTGCATGAATGATTCACCAACCTACATGCTCATCAGCATTCCGCACGCAATCTCACAGTTATTATACCACATACCTTTGTCCATTTAGCCAGGAACACCCCAAGAAAATGAAACTTTCTATTGAAAAGTTCAGAGTTACACCATATCATCAGTGTACATCTTTTCGATGTACAGCATACTTGATTTCCTACAGCTGGATTTTAAGTTATTAAACATTTTCTGCATTATCAGAAACTACATTTCGTTTCAAAAATTCAAGTATGTTCATGATATAGAACAGTGAAAAGTAACATTCAAAGTTGCCTTATATTGTTGTTTCTTACTGACTTTCCTACAGAAACGAATACGGAATACTGAAATATGAATACTTACCACTTATATGAATTACAGCACTAATATCATAGAATCATAGAATAGTTAGGGTTGAAAAGGACCTTAAGATCATCCAGTTCCAACCCTCCTGCCATGGGCAGGGACACCTCCCACTAAACCGTGTCACCCAAGGCTATGTTCAACCTGGCCTTGAACACCGCAAGCGATGGAGCATTCACAACTTCCCTGGGCAACCCATTCCAGTGCCTCACAACCCTTACAGAAAAGAATTTCCTCCTCATACCCAATCTAAACTTCCCCTGTTTAAGTTTGAATCCTTTACTTTTTGTCCTCCCACTACAGTTCCTAATGAAGAGTCGCTCCCCAGCATCCCTATAGGCCCCCTTCAGATATTGGAAGGCTGCTATGAGGTCTCCCCGCAGCCTTCTCTTCTCCAGGCTGAACAGCCCCAACTTTCTCATCCTATCTTCATACAGGAGGTGCTCCAGTCCCATGATCATCCTCGTGGCCCTCCTCTGGCCTTGTTCGAACAGTTCCATGTCCTTTTTTTGTTGAGGACACCAGAACTGCACACAGTACTCCAAGTGAGGTCTCACGAGAGCGGTGTAGAGGGGCAGGATCACCTCCCTCGACCTGCTGGTCATGCTCCTTTTGATGCAGCCCAGGGTACAGTTGGCTTTCAGATCATCATCATCCTGTGCCGCTGCAAAGACTGAGAGAAATTCATACTTCCAGAATTATCAGCTATGTCATCTGCTAACATGCTTCCTGTACTCTGCTTACTCCAGATATAGATGTCAGCAGTGTTTTGAGACGCAGCAATGGTGAAATAAAGAAGAGAAGCTTGAACAGCACCCATTTGATCACACTTTAAAAACGTTTTTTGATAACTCAATTCGTCAGTAAACAGCAGGAGTCTATGACCTGTACTGGGAAAGTTAAAAACAGAGTATGAAAAGTTAGAACGAAGTGTTTCCCTCAGGACAGTACTAACTAGCCTAGAGATTGTGTGTGCAGCACTTCTTGTATTCATGCTCACATAGAGTATGTGAAGCCCTGAATGAGGATCTGAGAAAAGCAAGTGTCGATAAGAATTTAATGCATGTGGCAGAAAAAGTAGATTAACTGCCTCTGGTTCTGATTTTCATGTTAACTGACAAAAGGAAGGCCGCCATAGCATCTCAAATTGTGTTGTGAAAACAGCTCTTCATTCAGTAACGATAGCTCATGGTGTTGCATTGAAATACTTTGGGAAAGCTAATTTTCTCTTCTAGCCTCCATGTTTGCACTTGGAGCTTCTGGGAGCTCAGACAGTGGAAATCAACAGACTGGTGCCTTTAAGAGATTCCAAAATTTTTCTGTGCAGAGCTGGCTGTTGACATAGATGCTGCAGGAAAAATGGTAAAACGTTGAACAAACCAGTTTTCACTAGAGAGAGTGACTAGCTTGAAAGCAATGTTGTTAGTACCAGTTTGGGTGAGAAAGAACTTAATTGTTTACTTAATCTGTATTTTCAGTCAAACAACATGACAGCTTGACTTGCCTATTTTTATCTATAGCATGAAAACAATGCACAAAACTCTATGCACATATGCTATTAGTTAGGAAATGTTAAATAATGTTGAAACTGTGTTACAGTTTCAGAGGAGCAGGCTTGAGTAGCTTGTTCACATGTGAGACTTATCCTAATTGCATCAATATTTGATGATGGTGGGATGAATCGCACAAACTTCTGCACACCCAGTATAATCATGCTAGCAGTGCACACAGGACTCCCAGATAATTCTGTACAAAGTTGGCTGGCGGGAGCAAAAGCTTTGCATGGTAGCTCCGTGAACAAAACCAGAATTACTATTTTTGCAACAGATCCAGAGTGATTTCAGTAGAAAGTTCTGAATAATGTAGGGCAGCAGAATGGTTTAGATGGCAATTCCACTTTGCTCTTCTATCTGAGAAATTGAAATGTGAAAAGAACCCTGTAATCCCACTCAGTAGCTTAATTTAATGTGAGCTATTTTTGAAACTGGAAGGCAAGTCATAGATAATGGTGATCAATACAGTATTTTTGATGGAGAAAAAAAGACTCCGCAATCGACTGGGATGACATCACTTCTTGCACTGTTATAGCAGCCCTTAAGATGGGCAGCACTAGAACTGAAGATAAAAAGGCATGATGTAAGGAAAAGGAATTATATCTCTAACTTGAAAAAAACCAACCTCCAACTCGGTCTTTCAGACTGAGTTTATTTCAGTCCCTAGGTTCAGGTTTGTTCTAGTGAGTTAGGATGTGAAGTGGATTTAATTTCAAGTTACAATTCAAGGTTGCCTGGTTAATTATTCACAATAACATTTTTTTCTTTAATGTCAAGATTCAAGAAACTTAATTACTCCTGGTTCCCATTGCAGCTGCCTTCAGCTTTATATCAAATACATGGAGTTTGAAGACTTATCAGTGGAAGCTCCCCTGATGCTTCAGTCAATCTGTGGAATTCAAACTTTTCTTAAAAAGAATTTGTTTCTATCTTGCAGAAAATATTTTAAAATATGGCCAGTGTGCCACCTCCTTGTGCATCATCTCTCCAGCCAGCTCTGCAGGTGAGCACCATCACAAAGGTCCTGCATATCAGTTGGCTTTC
This sequence comes from Bolborhynchus lineola, assembly GCA_025448015.1. Taxonomy (NCBI): domain Eukaryota; kingdom Metazoa; phylum Chordata; class Aves; order Psittaciformes; family Psittacidae; genus Bolborhynchus; species Bolborhynchus lineola. Next base: position 20,315 of record JAOEHX010066352.1, on the reverse strand, counting down.
TATCAAAGTCAACATCATTGCTGAGAATTGGGAGTAAAGGTAAGTGTACCAGCATAACATGTTCTATTTAAGCCATGTAACTTGTGCCTCTTGGGTACCTACTACACTGCACAGCGCTGACAGTATCTTGAGATGCGCCTATTGGAACTAAGAGCCAGACACTGAAAACTTTCAGTAGTTGTTTGAAGTAGACTATTTACCTGACAGCAGTTGCTTGGAGAGGGGTTTACAAGAAATGATATTGCTCTCTTTCTTCTTGAAAATTACCTTCGCTAGGAAGGTGAAGCAGGACTAAGTTCAAGATATGCTTCCTCTAATTGTTTGCCGCATCTCTACCTCAGGTGATAGAAAGTAGGTGCATTTAAATAGTTCTCCCTCTGTGTTTTGACACTGTAGATGATATTCAGAGATAAAGACACTACATCTGATGAAAATCTGCTTGGTGAGGAAAAAACTAAAATGCCACTAAAGCATAACACCATTAAAATAACAAAATTTTGAATTCTTATACTGCTTCCCATGTAACCCAACCCATTAAGTTTTCCAATGGTATTTACATTAAAGGGCAAAATTGAATTTAGTTATGTTCGATGCAGCTTTAAGCAACCTGATCCAGTGGAAGGTGTCCCTGCCCGTGGCAGGGGAATTGCAATTGGATGATCTTTAAGGTCCTTTCCAACCCAAACCATTTTATGATTCAATGTTGTATAGCAGATGGACATTTTGGTGGATGCAGAAGTTAGGCAACTCTTCCACAGTTACAGGAGAAGTTAGTGACCACGAGGAATAGAAGCCACACATGCTGACAGCTGTGTCTGTGTGAGCCACAAGACCATCCTTCCTCCTGCACACAGAGAAGCATTGGCACAAAAGGGAAGTACTTTGTGTGGTTTTGGAGAGACTGTTCCAGTGATTCTGACATTATCAGCAGCAGGGCACAAGACTTTTACATGCTGGGCTGGCTTCATGGCTCTTCCTGTGATTATTTTGCAATTTTGGGTGCTCTCAAACTGAACTCCTTTTCCTCCAAAGGCTGGCCAAAGGAGGAAGAAAGCCAGAGATGAATGTGTCTTTTAGAGACAAGGTAATTGTTGAAGGAGCTGTGAGTATGTTTAAAAAAAAGTAAATTCATATAATACCTATCCATCCTAGTGGATGGAGGAGTGAAGCCCTTTGATTTGTGTCATGCCAGATGCTCTTGAGCAGAGTACATGGGCTTATAATACTCATAAGGCTAACGTTCTTTAGTGCCCACTAATCAAGCTCTTGCATAAATCATGGAAAGTATTGCTATGTTCAGCTATCTGTCTTACCAGCAATTCTCAAATACACTCATTTTTTCCATGGTTAACACCACTTCCCAATTTTCAGTAGTCATCGGGCAAACCATCCTGCCTCCCCCCACTCTCCCTTCAGCCTGCACCAATAGTAATTCCAGCAGCAACCGACAGAGTAAGTAATGACATCATGTAAGCAAGAGTGGAGAAATAGCAAGTAGCACTTCAGAGCAGTAGTTTGAGAGAGTCAGCTGTCCCCTAGCCTGGGTAATACTAAGTCGATGCAGCTGTGCTATTTGGGATGGGGAGGGAACACAGTCCCCCTTTTGCCACCCACTATGGAATGGGTGATGCCCTTGGCTGGGGTGGCTGTGGAGAAACAGCTTTTCCTTCCTCTGATGATTTCTCAAGACCTGTAGTAGAGTGTGGAAGCAGCAAGGTGGCTTCTGGAGAGCCACAGCTGTATGCTAGGTTTTATCAATATTAAAAATTGCCTAGTTCATATTTCTGTAAATAATGGAAAGGCAATAGTAAAATAGCTTTCCATAGAAGGCCTTGTTTATCCACCGAAATGCTCTGGGAGGTGGAGGTGGTTAATGCCATGTTATTAAATAGCGGGATTCTGCAATTCTATATTGTCATCTTGGAATGAGATGGGAATGATAAAGTAGTAGTATTTAGTCATCTGTCAGTTAACACGAACATGCTTTTCTTGTATATGCCACAGAAGGCAAAACCAATCTAATTTTAAAATCATTATTGCAGTAGTGATCAAAGGCCTTAGCTAGGTGGGAGGTCCCATAGCTTGAGGTGTTGGGCAAACAGCAAATAACTATTTCTGCCTTTCAAATCTTAAAGTCTTTTTTAAGGCAAGACTTTCTGTGCTTGCAGAGAGGGTTTTTGCTCAGCTGTGACTACTTAGAGTAGTCATCTTGAAATTGTGAAGGAAGCACAAGGTAGAGTAGGAGCAAATGAAAATGAAAGTTGAAGAAACTGAAAGAAAATGAATTTGTGGAATAAAAAGCTGACGCGTATGAAAAAGTGCTGAGCACAACTTTTTTTTTGGTGAAAATGTAGCTTAAATAGCAGCCAGTAAGAGCCAGAGATATTTGTGTTCCCAAATGCACACCATCTCTAGTTGGTACTGCAACTTCTGATGTGGGAGTCCAAGAAGTCTCTGAAACAACCTGAGCACTCAGGTACATAACTGCCCTTAGCTGCACTCTGGCTTTATTGAAGTGAGAGAAAAGAGACTCTCCTAAGTACCTAGACCTGGATTTTTTGAGTGTTAGAACCCTGAGTCTTACTGAAATGAATTCTTGGGCTGAAATAATTTTGTGGTTCTCTCAGCTCTTCAGCCTTTTAATACTGAGTTGTCAGTGCCTTACTAGGTAAAAAATAACAAATATCTGTAAAACACTGCAGCATTGGATTCATATTCTTATACATTCCCTTCTGACCGCTTTTCTTCTGTTAATGTTGCTCTGATTGGCCGTAAAAGATTGAGGAGATACTCTTGAAATAGGTTGTTCCTAAGGACCACTCCTTTGCATATCCTCTTACAGCATGGCACAGCTGGGAATGGTAATTTACTCTTGCAACAGGTTGACCAAGGATCAGCTGCAGTATTAAAAGATTAGTACCCAGTTAATTTCCCATGAGCTGCTCTGTAATAAACTCAGCATGTTGATGTGAATTTGCAATGTTTGAATGTCTTTCTCATTCATGTAACATTTTATTTGAAATCTAGCTAAAAAAAAAGTAAAATAAAAAATCCCTATATTCTATTAATTTACAAGATACCATCAAGAAGCTCTTTGATTTTAAACTTATAATTTATATAATGACATGTATGTTTGGGCTAACAAAGCAAACAAGCCTCTCTTAACAAATGGGTGGCAGTGCTGCCAACTGGAACAAATGCTAAATATGTGGACTCAGTAATAAAAAAATGGACCAGTTAGTTTGTTTTCAAGGTTTATTAACGTGATTGAATCCTACTTATTAACGACCTCTGTACCTACAAGACCGAATGCAGCTGTTACAACATTGTATTTATCTAGTGATCCTGCTGTAAACAGCTATTGCTGTAGCATCGCAGATCCACTTTGTCTCATTTTCCAAGTGCTTAGCTACTACATGATTAAACTGATTCCTAATGAACCCAAGACTATATCCTATGCCAGCAGAGAGTTAGTGAAACTCGGAAAATGTTAACAAAGCTGCATATAGTCAAAGTGCAATGTCTCAAGGAGTTTGAGAGAAAATGAACCTGGGTGAAGTTTTCCTGACTTAAACTTTCAATATTTTTCCTGTATCAATTTTTAAACCTGCATTCTTCACAAGATCAGATATACTTCATGTTACACAGTAATGAAGTTCAAGGTAGGCCATTGTTTATGGGGCAAAACCACATTGATATTATTAGCCTTTAATTCATTAGGTGTATTCAGCACTATCATTACTCACAGTCCTCTCCGTTATTTACAGTTACAGTGATGAGGACGTATGTTGGACTTTGGACTATACAACAGACTTTCTGTATAGGAATTGGTAGGCAGGATGTTTGGCAGTCTGGGGTGGAAATTCTTTATCCAGTGTTTTAAATTCTGTTGGATTTTTTCCACTCCCCTGGATGCAACAGTGCTTTGACTTGTAGACGTGGTGGATGCAACAACTCTGTTTTTCTGCTGAGGAAAGGATGGTGTTTTCTGATCAGTTCTAATCAGGTGTTTAATGTTAACTTTTATATATGAAATCAATTATGCAAGAAAATTGAAAAAGGTCTTTGCCCCAGAGTGAGACTGTATTTCTTTGGACTGTGAGCAACATGAATAGAAACCACAGTGTTCCTGGTTTTGGCCTTGGGAGCTGTTTTAATGTCAGCAAGATTTATGAGATGCTTGCACTGACTGTACTGTGTCCACAGTGTCTCTGTGCTTAGGACACTGTGGAGTGAACTATTACACATAAAAGAATCACCTTCCATGGATGCCGCAGCAGCTTCTTTTGAACTGTTACAACAAAAAAAGTTTGTGCCAGATCTGCTCAAATAATTTAAAGTGTGCTGGATTTGCTCATTTGTGCTGTGTGTGAACAGCAGACGAAGCTGACTGTCTTCCTTTCCTGCAAAATATAGATGATGCGTTGGTAATTAGGCAGATTTTGAAGCACTTGCAAGAGCCTATGTTTTTCCACCCTTTAAACAACAGCATCTCTGGTTCGCATACGATAAAGAAGTGACATTATTTTTAACCATGTCATCTGCATGCTTTTCTACGAGTTGGTTAAAAAAAATCTGTTCATGAAGGGTTGTTTTTCTTGTTTGCATGGCCAATTTGTGAGGGCTTCAGTCACTTGGTTCAGGTTTGCTGATGCCCTGCTTTGCATCTAAAACGTCTTGGCAAAGAGCATGAAGTGTTTTTCCTCCTCTTCCCTGGAGGCTCTGCAGAAGCTTCTGCGCTGGCTAAGCCTACTCTTCACCATATGTTTAAAAAATAAAAGGCAATTACCCCTTTTGTCAAGCAGCCGGTGAATAATGTGACTCCTTGCCTTGGTGAAGGCTCCCAGCCCCCATGATGTCTCCGTGTGTGTGGAAGCTGGGCTCATAACATTGCAAAATAAAATCCATGATGTGGCCATAAGCTTTGGGGGTTGAAAAAGCAGAGAATTTAACAGACTAAGCTCTAAGGTCAATAAAAGACTATGTTTTGCCCTTACTAGTCTTGGCTTGAGATAAAAGTAACTGTGGATGGTGTATTTCAGTGGTAGGACT
>JAOEHX010066352.1:0-10525 GCA_025448015.1 Bolborhynchus lineola | reverse complement strand
GGATCTCAAATTCGATCATCTCATGATCACTGCAATCAAGGCTGCCCTGGAGCATCACATTTCCAACCAGCCCTTCCGTGCTGGTAAGCATGAGGTCAAGCATGGCACTTCTCCTTGTCAACTCCTCTATTACTTGCAGAAGGAAGCTGTCTTCCACACAATCGAGGAACCTCCTGGATTGCTTGTGCCGGGCTGTATTGTCCCTCCAACAGATATCAGGGTGGTTGAAGTCCCCCATGAGAACAAGCGCCTGCGAGCATGAGGCTGTTCCTATCTGTCTATAGAATGCTTCATCCACTGAGTCCTCTTGGTCAGGCGGTCTGTGACAGATCCCCACAATAATGTCTCCCATTGCTGTTCTCCCTTTAACCCTGACTCACAAAGTCTCTGTCGATGGCTCACCCGTCCCCAGACAGAGTTCCATACTCTCCAGCATATCCCTAACATAAACAGCAACTCCCTCTCCCTACCTGCTGGGCCTGTCTTTCCTAAAGAGCCTGTAACCTTCCATTCCAACACGCCTGTCACAGGAGCCATCCCACCATGTTTCTGTGATGCCTACGATATCAGCCCCCATAGACATGCACACATCTCTAATTCCTCTTGTTTATTCCCCTTGTTACTGGCATTTGTACAGAGGCATCTGAGCTATTCAGTTTTGGCCCTCTCACTACAATAAAGACTTTGAGGTGCTAGAGTGTGTTCAAAGAAGGTCAAGGAAACTGGTGAAGGGCCTGGAGCACGAGTCTCATGAGAAATAGTAGAGGGAAGTGGGTAGTCTCTTATCCCAAGTAACAAGTGATAGGATAAGAGAAAATGCTATCAGGTTGGGTCAAGATTAGTTTAGACCAGATATTAAGAAAAAATTCTATACCAGAAGAGTTGTCAAGCACTGGAACAGGCTGCCCAGTGAAGTGGAGTCACCGTCCCTGGAGGTATTTAAAAGATGTGTAGATGTGGCAGTTAGGGACATGGTTTAGTGGTGGACTTGTCAGTGTTAGATTTATGTTTGGACTCGATGATTTTAAAAGGTCTTTCCCAAACTAAACAATTCTATGATTCTAAACATAACATGAGATTTCAAAAACACTGAAAATTCAACCCCCAAAATAAAGTTTTTGTTTTGAAAGTAACTACTTTGCTGTAAGAAGCAACTTATAAGGTGTTTTTATGAAATCTAAAGCTTAAAATTTGTTGAAAAACATTTTTGCTTCAACTTCATATAAAATAAAAAATGGCATTTTGGATATGTTTTCTTGTTCTTCTGATAGTAAGAATAATTTGCACTGAATCAGTCTGCTTTGGATATTTGCATTGATCCCAACTTTTTGGTATTTCAGAGACTATTGCAAAAATTATAGTTTGTACATCTTGGCTCTTAGTCCAGTTCTAAGTTCATTTATCTTATGCACTTGGGTGGTATTATTCCCATCTTGTTCCTGGAATGGTTGCCCTGCTGATTACCTTTTCTTATTCAGGGCAGTAAAATACTGACCCATTGCTTGTGCCAAATCATTTCTATGTGATGGCTGGCGAGCAAGCTTTAGGCTGCATTCCTGGCTTGTGTTTAAGAAGCTTGGACATACCTGTCAAGAGATGGGGGAGAAGGAGAAGGTCAATGTAGTTCCCTCTTGCTGTCCACAGGAGGACTGGGATGTACAGCATGTCTGTAGCATGACATACCCACCATCCTTCTGCATGGGGAGGCACTCTCAGAAGCTGGCTATAGTCCAGTGTTGCTCACAGAAACAGTTGGAACGCCAACAAAGCCTAGAAGGGACATGTGGAAATGATACCTGTACTCCTTCATGCAATGCAGAGTAGTTCAAGAGGATATCCACCTCTTGCATTTTAAACCTGTACTGAAGTTTTCCCATTCCTATGACTCCCTCTAAAATACTGATAATGAATGAAATGGTCTATGATGCCAAAGGCAGAAGGATGGTGTATAGAGAAGACACAATGGCTTTTTACAAAACGCTTTCCCGATTTCCCACCCACCTAACATCAGAAAATGACTTTCAGTTTCAAATACATATTTAATGCTCTCTATTTAAAAACTCTCCCTGCTCTGTTAAGCCAGTGTCAAACCCAATGGAAGCACGCTTTATACTGCTGCATTTACAAACAACATAATTTTTCATGAGAGTAGGTGCTGGCAGCAGGAACCTCAGAAACTGTGAGCCGAACAGATTGCTTTATTTTCGGCTTAGTAAAGCTCTTGCTGTAACTAATAAATTGTCTTTTGTGGGATTTCAGAGGAGCAAAGTGATCCCAGTTATCTTTTTTTTGCAAGCTGTTCTTTTGCTTTAGCAAAGTAGGACAAGTATTTGGCAGGGGCAGCTATGGAGCTGCTGGCGGGCTCCAGGTCAGAGCTGGAGCTGAGAAGCTGCAGAATGTTGCAGCAGTGCCTGAGGCAAGGCCAAAAAATTTGACTGAAAAGAATTTTCAAACACAGCTTTTGTGCTGCAGATTTCTAGGTAAGGGAAGGGTGGTAGGAGGGATGTGAGCCTTATGATAGAAGGCACGGCTGTGGTATTCAGGTACCTCCTCATGTGCTTTTTAATCTCCAAGAAGGTAAAGTCCTCCTTTGGCTGCATCAGTACCAATCATGGGTAATATATAATAACACCAAATTTAACATGTGTGCAATCTGTAGTCAGGATGACACGGTGGGTCTTGAATCCTGTTTGCCACAGGTATTGCAAAACTGTATTTAAGATGACAACTTTGGAAAGCGCAGAGTTTCCAAAATGTGTTTTTTACTTTTTCTGCTTTGGTTCCTCAGTACCTCCAGAAAGGTGCCCTCCCCATTTTGTTTAGGTTTCCCAGCTGTAGCACCTGAAAGTGTTATCATGGTCAGTGCTGCCTTACTATTTTCCTCACATGAGCAATGGCTGCAGCTGTGGTAACCATTTTTCACTGTTCAAACCCAACTGGTCTTCTTTTGCAGGCACCCACTATTTAGGCGATTATCCGCAGTCAGTAATCCAGCTTTCCCCGGTTACTGGTATGTTTTGAACAAACACAGATGAGGGGAAGTATGAGACACCACGTTAAAATACTTCCTGCCCAGTCCCTCCAAAAAAGGTCTTCACACAAATGCTTGACATACAGCTCATATTCAACCTTTGATCATCTGTCATTTTGTTGTAAGAAAGCATGCCATCATTTGCCACCGTTTAAAATAGATCCAAAGGAAGTCAGGGCTTAATCTTAACCTCAAACACATTGAGCCCTGTATTTCCTATCCAGCCATACACCATGCTATCTGGTTTCCTACACCTCAGGCCTGCTAAGTTTAGTTCCTCCCAGCCAGCTGCTAAGAAGCAAGGGAAATCATGTTCAGCATGGATAAAGCATTCTCTGTCCACAGCTCTCCCAGCCTTTACATGTTGAGTGGCAGACAGAGATGCAGTTTTGGGGTTTTTCATTAAAATAAATAAATAAATGTTTTGAGTTCTTTTGACTCTTACTCTTCATTTGTAACGTGGGCTCATACATTTGAATCTTTAATGCCATGCTTTCTTGGACTTCTCTAGAAAGAAAATTATTACTTGCATGCTTAGGCATAATCATTTAGCAGTTTTGATTATCATGTGGTTAGACCATTCAACATTGGAGTGCCATGCATTAATTAAAATATCAAATCCAATGCAGTCAGTCGGGTCTTTCATCTTAGAAAGTAAATGAATGAGTAGGAATATAAAATGTACTATACAGGGATTGAGATTGCCTCGCCAGAAATCTTTATTTATCACAGAAAGTAGCTGCATGAAATAGCTGTGATAGAACTGACCTATTTTCCCTTTATATTGGTATGATTCCTTGTGCTTTTACTTCAGGCAAGCAGATTTTTATCACAGAGAAACTGGCTGGTTTTTTTGAAGGTAGTCTTGGGCCCTACTAGCAAAGCCATAGACCTCTTTCTGTAGTGTGTTTTCTGGGGACCTTAAACATTTAACGTCTTCGCTTCCACCCCTAATTTTTAGTGGAATTGTGGTAGTTTTGACATAACTGTACTCATGGGGTTATGGGGCCATGTCTGGCAGCCGCATGTCACAACATGCAGGCTCAGCATCCATGTACTGAAGCTGCCTGTTTGGGAAGGATTTGCAAGTCTGTACCCCTGCCATACAGTGATCTATTTCCCAGTTATAGCAGGGCACTTCCTAGCAGAATTCTTTTTTTGGATGATTTACATAACAGAAGTCTTCACAACATTAATGCCTTTGTGAAACCTATAGGACTGGAAAATTCCTTCCTTGTTCCCCCTGATTCTAGTAAACATTGGTTTCATTCCTTCTTCCCATTTTGTTCACACAGCTTCAGCATTTCAAATCATGGAAAGAAGAATCCTTCTGATGGCAAGGATTTACAACACCATTACAAAAGGCAGGAGAGCCTGGAATCTAACTGCAAGAGGCAGAAAGGACTGAAGACCTGATTTTGGTGTTTGCAAAGAGGTGCTGTTTCCCTTTTGTAGAGTTGCATACAGTTTTATGTGAGTTGTTCTGATGTTTAAATAGCATTATATCCTTCCACCCCTGCTTGCTCCTTGATTTTGGACGGCAGCACACATAGTTTTGAATTTGGTATCATGATTCACCTCTTCTCTTAGCAGCATAATGAATAAAAACAGCCAGTTGAACCTAAAATACAATAGACCTCTGAAGAATATTGATGTCTGACAAGAAAAGAAAGGTTAAATTCATTAAACCTAAAATAGGTCAGGAAACAGTATTCTGCATTTTTATTTTAACAAATACATGCACGTAGATGTATTTCATTCCTCCCCATCAACCCCCCTTCAATTACCTAATTCTCTTCTCATTTTATACATTGTAAAATGGATAAATCATAAGCTTCAACACCCACATTTTAAATTAGAGGCAAATTGGTCCTGATGTCTGCATGCATTTTTAAAATGAAGCAATTAAATGTGTGAAAGAAAAAGGAAAACACAGAGTTAGTTCAGAGCATTGTCCTACAAATAAGGACAGAAAATGCGTAAGTAAAAGATGTCTGGAGTGTGTAATTGAATTAATGTAATCCAGTCATGGACAGAAGAGCCTGACACTGTGTTAGTCTGCTCAGAGACGGCTGAAAATAGAAGATGAAAATACCTAGATGCTAATGGCTCCAGTAAGCTATCACAACACATCTTTGGCCAGTCAGGACTGGTTAATACAACATTCAAAGCTGAAGGTCCTTCTGAGCCGAAGGAGACTTCTGTGATGCGGAAACTCTTAATACACCAAATAACCCTGGCAAGTAGTCACCAAACTTACTGTCAGACAGAAAGACAGTGGGGATATATTTGTCTGATTATTCTTGCAGGTGCTGGGATTCATAATCAGCCATTTTTCTTTTAGCTGGTGTGTATGTAGCTCATCTCACTGGTTTTAATGCAAACCACAGTAACACTCAGCCTGGTTAAGGATGGCTAAGTAGCCCTGATTAAGGAACTTTAATAAATGTTTGCTGCAGGCCCAGCTGTATTGGTAGCAGATCTCAGTGATACTTCCCAATTACTGTAGACTCAGAAAACCATATATTATCCTTGCGTAATTCCAATGATAATGTATTGTAGGTTTGCAATAGCACCTTTGGTTTTTATCAGTAATCTTCATGCTTTATCTGTATCTGACTTAATAGATTCAGGAACACGCAACTTTTTTATCTGAAAAAAAAAGATAGTGGAAAAGCCCAAATCCATCCTTTTGCCTGTCATGTGTGGAGCAAATGGTGCTGACACCAGGAAATGTGCAGCACTTGACACGTGCGTTCTGTAAGTGTGCGGATGCAGCGAGCAGGCATTGTGTGTAGTCAGTGCTTCAGAGTGCTGACAGCATCCTGACAGTCACAGTGGACTGAAAAGAGGATAAACGACTATAAAAAGCATATAATTACATTGTTATGTGCATAAATATGTACATTAGTGAAGACTTAAAAAAATTACCTTCTATCACAGAATAATGTATTATTTATGCAACTTTTTGCATTGTAAATAAATTTCAAACTACTTTACGTATACAATACTTTTTAGGATGATAGTTTAGACTCTGAAGGCACCCATGGTGAGGCAGAGGAGCTGTGCAGGCTGACTGGAAAGTTACCGCTGTTTCAATTGCTATCTTCTTTGTAACAGGAGACGAGCATGGTGTCCTCTGCACACAAACAGAGGGGCAATTTGGTAAACTGGAGCAAGAAGAGACCCCTGGACACAGCCATGAGTTATGTCACTCCCTGGAAAGGTGGGGAAAGGTGGGAGAGTAAAGGAGGGAAGGACTCGTCATTCCTGACCACCTAAGGAGACAAAGCCTGGGGCAGATGCTAGTAATAGTCATGTAACACTGCACGCTTAGCCTTACCCAGCTAAAGTGTGGATGCATAGACAGGATGTGCAGACCCTTTGTTGTCAGTACCAGGCTATGTTTGCACAAATGCCATGATGCTTGGGCTCTCCTGTAGTGAAAGTAGAGGTGGAGGCTGTCAGTTCCCATCACAGTGTGACTTGCAGCCACCAATGTGGCAGAGCAGCCTGGCCTGGCTGGTGACCTGGCAGAGGAAAAGCTCTTGGTCTGGTTCCGAGGGGAGGCAAGCACACAGCAAACCGCTATAAATACAGCTCTGGCTGAGAGCGCAGGTTTCCAAAACAAAGTCTGACAAAAATCTCTCTGTATAAATCAGTTCCTTCAGGAGCTTTAGGAGAACACTGAACATTGGGTTTGCAGAGACATGAGCTCCTGCCTCTGCTCTTCTGTTCATGCCTCAGCTCTTATTCTTCTTCCCAGGTCCTTTGGCCACTTTCCACATTGCTGCACTATGAGGAGAAGAAAAATCCCATATCAAGATGCCTTAACCATCATCACAACATTTACACTTTCCTTGGAAAGTTGGCCTGGTCGTCTAATGCAGCCACAGGCAGGCCAGAGCCAGCTGCAGCCTCTGCCCTGCTGAGCTCTCTTCCAGTTTTGTCTCCTCCTGCAATACTTGTGTTTTGGTTGGTGTTTGCGCCTTGCCTAGGGGTGGGAGCAAGCTGGGCAGCACCCAGCTCACCACCAGGGATGGAACATGGATTTGCTACCAGGACTCTGGCACTTGAGTGGGTCCTAACAGATGTCTCAAAGACTAACCCCTCAGAGCTGAAATGAGCATGGTAAAAGGTTTGTGGACCTCCATAGGAAGTGATGCAAAACATTTGTGTGTGTACAGCATCTAGCTATCCATTAGGAAAAAGCCATGAATGAGCTTTGATAGCAGGGCAATATTCCCAACAATACACTGATGAGTTACAGTGCACATTGCATGAGCCTTGAGCAATGGATGACTAATTATCATCTGATTTTCTGCTAATAAAAAGTAGGTGAATGTGTGTTTCACTAAGGAAGGAAATGATGAAATTGGAGTGACATACTTGGAGAGAGCTCAGTTTCAAAACCCCTTTTTCCTTTTCAAGGTGAAGGAGTCACTGTTAACAACTTCACACAGGGCTGGGAAAAGCCAAAATGATAAGAAAGCCATCTTTTGCTTTTAAGTCTTCTGAAGATATGATAGTGAGATAGTGATAGAAATTTTATTGTGCATGTTTCCAGTGTAATGCTATGGAGTGGGCAGATTTCCTGATGCCTTCAATAAGTATTTGGCAGTTCTTTGAACTCTGATGTGTGCCCGGTTGTGCTCTGAATTTAGAAATCGAGCATTGCTCCTAGCAGTGACTTTTTAAAAGATTTATTTTCTTAATGTAAATCATCTTCTACTTTGACCTTGGGTAAGGCAAATCAATACAGGTCTGCTGAAAGCAGTGCTCATTCTCAGCAGGAATACTGACGCCAGAGCTGAGCAGCACACCAGCCAACCCCAGCCTCCTGTCAGCCCTGCCTGGCCCCATGGAGCCACCAGCCCGCAGCACCCTCCCATGCAAGTAGGTAATGTGGAGGGTGATTTGAACGCATGGAGGTTCTTCAGTTGTGCCAAAGCAGCAGGCTCTTGGGGAAATGCTGACAGCCTGTTTTGTGAGACAGGCTCACTGGGACCCTCTGAGTGGGAATAATAGTCTATGATTTGTCTGCAGCATCACTAGGATGCAGTGGATTGCAGGTGGAGCATCGAGCATGCTGTACAGACATCATTCACTAAAGATTATTGCCCTCTATTATTTTAAAGATGAGCATGGAGAAGGGAAGATGTTACTACTTTAATGCTATTGTGATCATATATGCTTATGGCAGATATGCTATAGGCTTAACTTCTTTACACCTTTAAATATTCCTGTGAAAAGCACAGGAAATAACACATGCAAAATAAACTCAAGAGACTCGATAGCCCATGCATCACTGTAGCTTCCATTATTTCCTGGGTTTGACTAGCTCAGAAATACTACAGGAAGTGTTTTTTTTTCTTGTGGTATCTTTGCTTCCTCCCCCAGCAGAATGGAAGCATTACACAACAACATGTGAAAATGAGAGAGACCCATGCTGCTGGTGGGCTGGGTCATGGGAACACTGGATTTCTCCTTCCTGTGGCTGTTCCCAGCTCAGCAGCAGATGAGCTGAGGGTCGGTGTGGCAATGCTCTTCCACTTTGTAGCTGGGAATGCCTGGTCCCCTTTAGAGAAGGTTGCAGGGGAGCAGGAGGTGGGCTGAGAGCAGGCACAAGGCTGGCAGGAGGGCACTAGCATCACTCTCTCCTTGTTACTTGATGCCTGCAGAGAAGCTGATTGTCCTGAGCTGTCTGTCACTTTGCATCTTTAGACCAATTTTTACTGTATCTGAATGAGTCTGCCCAGCATCCACATACAGCTTAACAAACAGCCAGGAGAGTTAGCAGGTTCCTCATGTGTATTTTATCATTTTGAGGCATTTTGAGATCTCCTTTAGTGATGTGAAAAGCCTGTGACCTTCCTCCATCTAGACCGCACACTGACCAGTCAACATACAGTCTGGTGAGCTAGACCATATGCATTAAATCCTGCATTAAAGCTCTGTTGATAGCATTATGCTTATTAAATAATACAAACATTTTTCCTGTTTGCCAAACAGCGGGGATCCCTACTGCACGCCGGGGAGGCATGAACTATAAAAGCCTCTATTCTTGTTTAATTAGGCCATATCTAATTAAAATTATTGCCTGCCATTACTAGCGTTTATGAAGTATTTTCCAACTCAGCATGACTCATGGGGCTGTATGGAGACAGATTGCACTGCAATCTATTTGGGATGTGTTTGCCTGTGCTGTGCAATTGTCCTTTATCATCATAAGCAGGCAGTGTTTGTCTGAATTATTATTTAACTTGTACTGCCAGCCCATCAGGCCTCTATGGTTGCTCTTATAAATCAACTGATTAGCCTATTTTGCATATATATGAAATCTGGGTTTGCGATCCAGTCTGGGGCTCTGAACAGACAAATTAATTTCAAGGTAGAAGCTAGACTGTCCCTAGAAGTTGCTGATGGGGAATTTAACAGCTTGAGGGTAGTTTGTTATTTAGCTATTACAACCAATGTTAGTTTTTTTATGAATCTGGGTGGTAGCAGGAACCATTGCATGTGCTTCAAGCAGCCCATTCAAAATTCAGCCCATTCAAAATTAAGCCCGTAAGGAGTGACTGCTTTGGAGGGAAAAAAAGACCCTGGCCATCAGATGGCATAGGATGCTATAGGCCACCCCATTAAAGCCAAGGTTAGCAAGTGAAACCCACTGGAGAGGAGCCAGGTGTTCCCTTTGAGGTGAGATCATCCCAAAGCCAGCTTGAACTGGTGGGAAGAGGTGATGAGCTGTGATGGGCAGAGATTTTGCCTACATTTGCCTGAAGAACAGAAGTGTGCCTGAAGAGAGGGTGGGGTGCTGTACAGCATGCTTCAGAATGGGGAAGAGGTGTGGAAAAGGAACTGGGACCTGAAGGGAAGTGGCTCAGGAGGGGAACCAGTCGCCAGAGGGGAACCAGCCCATCTGGTTTGTGCAGGGCAGGACAGTTTGCAGGGAGTGGCTCCTTGCCAGTTCAGTGGGTGAGGGATGGAGCAGGCGGGATGCTCAGGACTAGGGTGAGCATATGGAGCTGCTCATGGAGCTGAGAGTGGTTGCTGCAAGTCAAACAGTAGGACCTGGAGAGATCATGCTGGTTTTGTGAGATCTTGGCTTGAAATGTGTGAAGGCCTGGAAACTCAGTATTGTCAGGCTGACAACCGAGTTCCCAGGCATGCAGGACTGAGGTTTTGTAGGCTCTAGGGTTTAGAGCAGCAGTTTGAAGGATATATTGGGAGTGTCCTGGGTTCAGCAGTAGCAGTCAATTTTCTCCTCCTTAGTAGCTGGTGCAGCGCTGTGTTTTTGACTTTTGGCCTGGGAACAGCACTGATAACACTGGTGTTTTTAGTCGATGCTCAAATGTTTAGTCTGATCAAGGACTTTCTGAGTCTCATGTTCTGTCAGGGAGGAGGGGAAGCTGCAAGGAAGCAGAGACAGGACACCTGACCCAAAGTAACCAAAGAGGTATTCCATACCACAGCACGTCATGCCTAGGATGT
>JAOEHX010066348.1:0-15941 GCA_025448015.1 Bolborhynchus lineola | reverse complement strand
AATACAAATAAAGTGGTTTCTTGGATTTTCATACAATAATGGATAAGTTTGAAAGATGCAGTTCAAGTCTGATAAGCTTTAATACAAATAAAGTGGTTTCTTGGATTTTCATACAATAATGGATAAGTTTGAAAGATGCAGTTCAAGTCTGATAAGCACCTCAAAATTAATGACTAAAACATCTGAATGATTTGCACCTGCTCAGTTTAGTTGAGAAGTTTTGGAAAGAATTTGTCTCTTGAGGCACAGCTAATAGATATAACTGTGACACTCAAAGATAATAATTAAGTTTAAGGTCTGAAAAAAGAAAAAGAAGAAAAATAACTAAATTTCTTTCAACCTCTAAAACATATTTACTTCAAATTTGATCCAGGAAACATGTTAAGAAATAGACCAACTCATTTTGTTTACATCATCACTTTTAGTTGTTAATACTGAAAAAAAACCTCTACAGCATGTTAGAATTGCTTAGCGTTTCAGTGAGACACAGGAGACGAAAAAACAGCTTCTGTCTGCTCCTCTGCCTTCACTCCTCTGCAATGCGCTGAGCTGCTAGCTGAAGTTCTGTATTAGATAAACTATCCCAGTTCTGGTGCAACAGATGTTTTCACTAGTGCTTTGAGTCTCAGAGAAGCAATGCTGGGGACAACTTTATCAGCTCCCTCCTCTTAAGAGAACAGCCCGCTACCCAGCAATCACAAAGCAGTCTTTGTGTGATATATCATACAAAAATACAAGGTTCCAAAAGAAGTTGTTTCACACATAGGAAACAGCTTTGTTGTTTTGGGATTTTTTTTTTAATGTAATTCTTTCTTTCCTTTCTGCATATGCAGTTCTTCCAGCTTATGTGGCTGCGACAGTACATTATTAATTTACTGGCTGAAAGTCTGTGCTTTCCTTTAACTTGCATAATGCTGCCTCACAATTCAGTTCCCATTTCAAAACAAGATTTATTTAGCAAAGGCCTGTACATACAGAAGAAAAGGCTCTGTGCCTTACCCTTTGTAACGGAACAAAGATAAAATGTAGAAAATGTGAGAAAAATAAGCATTGCCAGCTCTAGATGAAATTTCCTTCTTGTTCTTCTGCAGTCCTTTGTTCTCCACCAGTGAAGCCAACAACAAAATACCATCCAAGCAATTCTTGTTAGTGCTGTTAATACTTGCCTAGGTAAGTAGTAAAGAAGACTATTGCATATGGGAGAGGGAGGGTCCTAGACAATCAGAAGAATAAGCAATCTGTTAATTTCTACCAGCAAATAAAAGACAAAAATAGAGATCATGGTTCCATTTCAAAACAATTGTTCACAGAATTTTGACAGTACTTGTGTTAAAGTACTGGAATGTAGATATTTTGCTTGGGGCACTGGAAGTTCATTTCATACCCAGCAGAATTGTATATTTATTTCTCAAATAATCTATTTGAACGCATATTACTTAAATACCAGACTTATTTCATATGGAAAAAGAGGAGGGCATGCCTCTATTACAAACTGAAGAGATAGACTATCAAGGCTTTAAATGTGCAGGGAGCAGGTGAGTTTGTACTGCTGATAGCAAAAAGCAACCCAATAACAACGATAAAGCCCTTCTTGTGAGCTAAGCTATGTAAATTGAAGAATGCCCTTACTGTCAGCAGGTATATTATTTCAAAGAAGATAGACAACTGTGTTAATCTCCCTTCTGCTTAATCCCTGTCTTTCCACAGATCATCATGTCAGCAGTTTAAACAGATTTAGATGTGACCAAAATCAAAAAGAGGAGATATTTTCAGGATGCTGGGGCTGATGCAGGCTTCCAAGAGGTAATTTTGTTTGTGGTACAGAAAGAGAGCAGGAGAGAGAGTAAATCTAACAAATCTAACAAAGCAGCCCTCTGGCCCAGCCCCGAGGACCAAATCCAATTCTACCAAGATACACATTAAGCCCTGTCTATCACAGCTTTGTCCTTGAAAAGACAAATAATGATGAGATTCACCCCGTTGTGCTTGTCTCTGGAGAGAGAAGACAGAAGACATTTAAGGAACCTGCACTACTGCTCCTCTTGAATACCTTTTGTTATTTAATCCTTATTGCCTTTAACAAAAGCGATTAACAAAACCCAGTTAATTCTGTTAGTTTAACCACTTGCTGTCCCTTAAGGAAGAAGTGATAACCACTAAAGTAATAGAAGCACTCAATAATAGAGAAAGTGGTGTGTTTCATGCATTATGCATCTTGACCAGATTATTTGTTGCAAACCACAGGCTTTGTACTTCTTTTAGGTGAAAAAGACCAATTTCTACTAGCTGCTGTACTGAAAATCATTGTGGATATTCTCAAAAAACTGCTGTGAAGTGAAAAAAAAAAAAAAACCAAACCAGTACAACTTTGAATATTTCATTATAGTAAGTATATAAGTATATATAAGTAATAAGTATATATAAGTATATATATATATAAGTATATATTTTCTAATAGTAAGGAAGTTAGATTCACTCACAGATTCATTCCTTCCATTCCTGGACTGTGTCAATACCAGTCTGTCATGGGTTCGGCCTAAACCACGACACAGTCCTTTAGCATTATCTTTCAGTATTTAGTAGTCAGGTTTTAGACGAAAGAAATCCTTTTTCAATGAGGATTACTAGCATGCCAATCTTGAAGTTTTTAAAGCAGAAATCCTATCATTTAATCACTTCAGCTTTAACTCTTATTAACTCAAATTAGCATTTGCAAGACTACACCTAAAATAACAAAAAACAGTCTTTGGAATAATCTTCAATGCAAAGAAAATTATAATTACCTAGGTGGTCTGCATGATCACAGCTTGCCATTCTGTGTCTGACAAGAAAACCAGAAAACTAATTAGTTAATGTTAGTGATACCCTTTGAAGATGAATAGCTATATGAAAGTGTTGAGAATTATTACAGTTATTAGATAGCACAATTAAGTGCTACTCACAATGAAAAAAAATGAAGTAGTTTAACTGAAGGGGCTGTTTGCAATGCCTTGGACCAGCTCCCTGGGGTATAGCTGACAGACTGAGTGGAAGGCAAAAGAAAATCTGGGCAGACCATGAGCAAACAAAACTGCATGGCCCTTTGGGAATGACCAAAAGGGTGCAGGCTTCTGCACCCAGCAGAATCCGGAGCCATTCTTCAGCTGGGGACTGCAAGAGAAAAATCCTCCTTGTCCCCTTCTGCCAACAGGTACTGCTTCCCTTACTGCTCCCTGTTGCAGGGTTTCTCCTACTTGAGGAGAAGCACATAGAAGGGGTGGGGACACCACACACTACAGGAAATGGAGCTTGTGTTCCTATTCCCTTTGGAACATTTATAGTCTCCTCTTAAACCTTCCTACTAGCTGAAATTATTTCTAAGACTTCTGGTTTTGACAAATTAGCTTTTTAATGCCAAAAGACTTTGTCAAAATGGTTCTGACCTATTCTGGATGCAGTAGCTCACTCCCTGGACCTTGAAGGTGCCTCTTTTGGCAGGCACTCCCTCTTTACAGACAGTTACGCTGCATTTTAGCACTTTTATCTGTTTGTAGCTGTCCATTCACTGTGTCCTTTGGAATATGTTTTCATGTTATTCAAACATGGTACTACGTGGCAACTGTCACCTAGAGATTTATTTTATGTGGTTTAAATTCAGTTTACAACATCTGCTGTAGATTTCATTCCCAGACAAGTTTTTTTAATGCATGAAATACAATTTTTAATTTCTTAAGCTCTTTTAGATCATAGAAATGAAAGAGCTAAAGAAGTACGAGATGTACTATTTAAATTACATATCATAATGTTAGAATACAGTTCAATGAGAAAAAACTGACAAATTTAGATCCCTCTTCTGCATTGTGAGCCACCTTTCCTGGCACTATTCATAATTCAGACATATGAGAAGAGTCCTTAACTGTGGTGTTTTACGGACTGTTGAATATTCATAATTTAAACTACACATTTTCTTAAGATTGCTCAAAGGAGCTACACAGTGAAATTTCTGTTCACTGATTGCTTCATTGTTCATGAAGAATTGCTTGTGTTTGCAAAATCAGAAATGAGCTTTTAGTAGTACTTTCTCATCACATTTTAAATTTGTTACACAAAACCACATTGTTTGGCAAACTACTCTGCCTGGATACCGGTAGTAATGCTCCAACATTATTGTGCAGGTGAAAAGCAATTTATAACGGCAAGTTGCCATTAAGCTAATTCTTTGTCAGGCCCACCTTGAACTTTTACTGATTATTTTGTGTAAATAATTAATAAGAGTTTATAGGTTTTGAACTGGTTTTCCTTCCAAAAGTGTGAAAGCTATGAGTGACTCTATGTGTTCAGTGGGCCAGTGTTTCAGTCACTGCACACACAAAGGGCACTGAAAGTCAGGAATGAGCAAACCTGCAGACTGCTTAAAATGAAAAGAAAGAAAATCACCCTGGCAAGGGGACTGAGGTTTCCAAAGATCTTGAAAATACAGTGATAATTTAACACAGTAAGGGGAATAGTCTCAAAATTAATTGTGCAATTAATTGGAAACACAAAAGAAAGCTGCGACAGCCTTCTTGCACTGAGCCATTTCTCTAACTCAGTCATTTCTGCAAAGATACCCAGTGCTCTGTGCTGTACTGGGAAAGATTAAGGGTAGTGGACACCTTGTATTGCCTGTGGAAAAGGCAACCTCTTTAGAGACTGAAGAACAGAAAGGTGGATGTTTGCAGTGGCTAAGCCATCAGGAGCATTAAAGCACTGAACAGCTACACTGTATAATGGTAGTGCTAGACAAGAATGCCCTCTCAGGGTCCTTAGCCATCTTTTTTCCCAGATGCTACATTTATAACTGTGTGCCCATGTGAAAAGATTAATAATGCATCTTTCCAAAAGAAAATAATAAAGGAGCTGTCTCTAGCTCAGGGCTGAGGTGCAAAAGCACAGCACTATCATGAAAGCTGATCAGCCACTTCTTCATGCTGCTTATTCAGCCCTGAAAACTGGTCTCCATGAGAGCAAGCACAAGGGCTGTGACAAGGAGAAGGTGTGTACGCAGTATTACCTTATGGTACTGTCAGACCTATTCCACGTAGCAATAAGAAATTGTGAACTCTTTTGCTAACCTTTATGATAAGCTAACAAAGCACTGCATTCACTGAAGAAGGAAATGGTCTGAAAGGTAAAAAAAAACATTTTAAAGAGCTTACTTAAATATTAATAATATTTACATGTCACCCGGGTGTGATCGTAACCAAATAATACGCATCACTATCTTTATTTCATGACTGTGCATTATTAGATATTCCAGCGCAATTCTAGGCTAAGAGAGAAGAACAAAGAAAGGCAGTAGGCTGGGCACTGCAGTATTAAGCCTTGCAGTTAAATTCCCTACTACTGCACTTGCCTAGCACTGACTTCCTGGGGGCAGTTATGTTTTATGTACTAAGTAGAACTATGTGCTAGCTGAAATACAGCTTGTAATGCCTTGGGGCTGGATCGCTTTACATCTTATGAAAATGTTAATTGCTTATAGCTATCTTATTTCATTTTTTAATTAAACATTTTCCTAAGAAAATTTTTATTCTTTCAGTGTGCCCCTTTCAGTATTCAATCTTTTTAAATAACCTCCTTGAGCTAAAAGAAATACAGTCTTTCTGACTTTTTCCTTTTCCTCATATATCTAAGTTTTATTTCTCTGTTCTGCTATCTATGTAATACTGAGGGACAAAAATAATCTTAAAGCTTTTTGGGTTCATCTGATTTTTGGCTGAACTTTTTTATGATGTTTCTATTGTTCATTCTTGTTCTGGTTATGCAAATATCTTTATATTGTCAAATTTTAATGAAAGCAAGCCTGTTTCCAGTATCTCTGTGAAGTCTTCATGCTTTTATTCATTACACCACAGTGCCTGGGAGAAAAATAAAGAAGACAGTGTTATCAAGAAAGTCAAGCATAGTGCACAATGTGTATGCCACACTTTACTGTGCAGGGTTTTCTGCTTTTGACGAGTAATGCAACTAATCGTCACCCTCTTCACTCCCATCAAAGTCCAGGTGCTCAACTTAAACAATTCAAACTGCAGAGAAGTCAAAAACACACTTCACGGAAGTCACTGCTACTGTCAAGCTGCATAGACAAATATGACCAAACCATGCACGTGCTCCAGGAAGATACTTGGTGCAGCATGTTCCTTTGGCATTTGAAAATCTAATCCTCCCAAGATTATGCACACAAACCCTTATCCTGACAAGTCAATTTATGTTACAGATGGGAAAAATTATGCCAACATGTTCCTATGCAATAACATTCCCTGGGAGAAAGAGGACCTGAATGGAAGACAAATATGACTTATACTCTAAAAAGTGTTCAAAATAGGAATTGTCAAGTTTCCTTTGCCTAATTATTCCAGCAGTTCTCAAGCATTCTCAAGCACTGCACAGAAAAATTTACTCACTAGCATGCCACAGGTGGGAAAGGAAGCTGACAACCCAAGACTACCTCATTAACCCAGGCTTTCTGCACCAACCACAGTATGTAGCATCAACAGCCCACTTCAGTTTCATAGAGTTAATGAGATTAAGGAGAAAGGGCTCTTTCTCTTGTGTATGACAGCAAAGACCTAACTTAATATCTTTGGGATCACATTACAGCCGATTAGTGTTCTTGATATAATATTCTTAGAGTACAGTAAGGCATCTAACATATTTTGCTTACAAAATTAGAGCAACACAAAGCCAATATGAAACCTGTCAGAGGACTGAAACTGGCTGATAGCTTAATAAATGGGTATGAACTTCTCCTACCTTCAGTGATCTGCTTCACCTGCTACTTGTTTGGTACTCTTGGTTCCTTCATTCCAACAGCGAGAAAGAAACTTCTTCAGAGGGAAAAAATTTAACTTGCATGCTCAGAAATAGACTTGCAAGAATTCACGACCACAATTCTGTAAGGAAGTTTGGGAGACAGGTAACTGAGATAACTCAAGTTGCAATGCCCTAGACAGAAAATGTAAAATAAATATCACCAATTGCATCTGCAGTTAGTTTTTGAACATATGTATTTAGTATGGCCAAATGCAGCCAGGCTTACAGAACAGAACAGAACAACCTACATCCTATTGCTTATCTGTGGTCATAGGCATCAAGAGGCCTACTCAGCGAAACACAACCTCCAAATGAAACAGCATGGTAAAAACCAGCCACATAAACCCTGTCTGAATAAAAAGAATGTTTACTGAGAATAGATAAGATTACTCCTGCACTTAGCAGTGGTACAAACAGGTACTGGGATATTGCATGCCCAGCTGCAAGGCTTTCAATACTAGCAAGGGATTCATAATGTAGAAAATACTTATACATTGTGAGACATGCTTCTCACAACGCATGTCCTTCATTAACTTGTTCATTCAGTCTGCCTTAACAAAGGGTAGGCTAGGGACTGCATGCCCATAGTGTCTGTATCTACATGACAAACAGGCAACTCATAACAGAAGATTCATCAGCCCAGCAGGTAATTCTGTAATGAGGTCATATGATCTTTATAAAGCAAGCCAAATTCAGAAAGAGCATAAACCACTAAAGACTAATAAAAAATTAAAATTATTTGTTACTGATTATGGCAGACATCTCTGGAAACACTTTCAACAAGACTGGTTATTTTTCTAAATGGAGCAATCTAGTTCATATGGGAATTAATTCAAAAATTTCCAATGCACTGTGTTATGCAGGAGGTCACAGTAGATGATCACAATGGCTCCTTCTTGCTTTTATAACCTATGAATCTCTTAACTTGGTTCAATAAAGTGAGTACAGCTGCTTAGCTGCAGGCGCACCAGATAATGGCCTAGCTTTCTCCTCTTCCCACCACATTTTCTCCCCTTCCCACCACTGATATGTAAGCTCACATTCAAAACTCCTATCAAACAGCCCACTAAAATAAATTAACATTCCTCTTGATACAGGTGACTGGTGTATTAATCTGAAAAACCTTTCTGTGTAGGCATCTTGGGCCAGAATTAAAAGAGGCACTCTTGAGATACAGGATACAGCTCACCAATTACTGGTAGTTGGTTCTAAACCCAAAAACCAGACATAACTCTCTCTGTATTCAGAAGAAAAGTGTAGACACCCCAAGTGAGGTGACTGCAAATCCCAGGCTAGGAGTTCAGGAGATTTGGGATTATTTGCTGCCTGATGGTGCCTTTTTTCCCTTGCTGCCTATGGTGTACCATAAATGCCTTGGATAGACTAAATACACAACTTGCAGGCACCTAGATGCTCTCAATGGCTGCCTGACACTGGTGTTCAAACTGAAAGTATGGGTATATATACCTGCCAGAAAATTAGAGATCACTGTGACTGAGGCATTTAAAAGACTGATAAATGCCTCTTTATTTCAAACTTAAAAACAACACTTAAATAGGTTGCTGCTCATTAACAATACACATTCTCAATGGTTATTTGTTACTCCCTACCAATCAATATCAGTACATATTCAAAACATTCAGTCCTTAACAGGCATATCCTAAATTAGCTGTGACTACACAGTACCACTGAGCTGACACAGTACAGTCAGCTGTAGACCTTGAGAGATGCAGCATCTAGACTGGGATGACCAGGTCTTCAATAAATAGCTCTTCAATAAATAGTACCTATTAGTATTTTAATACACATAAGGCTTAAGATCTAGCAAAAAGTACTAAATTGAAAGCACATGACCCAGAAATTTTGTAAAAACATAAAAGTTACTTATAATTTTAAGTTTTACTTTTGCAACAGTCAAAATATCCGTATGTGCAAAAATGTGATACTGCTCATAGGTGGAGCCAAAAATTTATACTTAGGCTAAATAAAACCATAACATGTTTTTATAACATGTCAGTTGTGGTGACAGGGACCCTTGCTCTTCAGCTGTACCGAGGTAGATGCATGGTAGATGCAATTTTACCATCCCTATTAAAGGGCCACAGGCTGTTTGTTCCCTGAGCTGGGAGTGCAGGCATCAAGGTTGGCCTGGGCTCAGCTCAGAGGGGGCTGGTGTCTTGTCCCACCCAGCGGGCACGGAGAGAGCTGATCCGTAATCACATTGCAGTTCACAGGAGGAACCAGAGGCTCTCCAGAGGCTGAAAAATGAAACAATAACTAATTTTATTTTAAACTTCCCTAAAACTCTGTCAGGAGGAACAAAACTCTTGGCAGGCTCTTACTCTTACAAAAGATACAAAGTAGAAGAAGAAAAGGAGAAAGGAAATAAAATGGAGAAATAGGCTCACCGCCCTGTGGATCCAGTGACTTCTTCTCTGTCAGAGAGTGAAATCCTTTCAGCTGTGGCCCCTGTGGTCAGTGTCTCCATGGGGTGGAGGGGTGCTCACCACATGCTGAAGAACAGTTTTGCCTGTTTCTAGGTCCAGGAGCTCTTGGAACGCTCCCACAGGTCAGAACCATCCACAGTGGATCTGCTGAGCCCCAGACCCAGTTCATGTTGTGCCCTGACAGGTGCCGCAGGGTCTGCGGCGGTTTGTTACTGGGGCAGTTGATCTTCATGGCCTCAGGGCAGACAGCACAGGAAAGCATCCCCTGCCTTGGTGGAGTGTAAGAGAAGTGTCCTGAAAAGCAGAGAATAGCAGTTTTGTTCAGCGCTTGAGTCAACACCGCTTTATACCATCTAGGCAGCTCCAGTAAGTTTGTTCTTCTTCTATGAATGTTTCGTGATTTGTAGATAAATTCATTTACAATGGAAATCTAAATTAAAGTGCTGGTTTAAGGCCTATTAAAGTTATTAGGAGACTTTCTACTGATTTTGTTACCTTTGATTTACTCCTTAGGTATGTAACAACTTTATGTACAAAGGACATCAAATCCAAGAGGTTATTTAAGCCGATGTTCCAGCTTTCTGCAGTTACTACATCACATTGCTTTATGTTGAACCAGATAAGAGAAATTTTCCAAATAGTTGGCTTGCATGTAGAGCACAGTTGATATCACCAGTGCATTCCTGCTCACCTAAAGATCTGGCTGTAGGGATGAAATACCTTTTAGATGCAATTTGGATGTCAGCAATCACACAGCTCTCTGTTGAACAGCAAGGTGCCTCATTTCTGCAATATATGTAAGAGTCAGGGAAGATAAACCTTGGAGAGCAATGAAAGTTGTGGTGTACTGCACACCTTAAATTCAAAACCATAAACCTCAAGCCTATCTTGTACTTTTTGATGTGTCTCTGCAGCAATCAAATGAGTACTCAAGAATGGGTCTTTGAAGGTTATGGAAGGACAACAGTGTATAAGTATGGATGTGTGCTGCAACTTTTCTGCTGAGTTAGAAGATAGTTTTTCACTGGCATGATGAAGGGAAAGAGCAGACAGGTGAACTAGAGGAAAGGGAGAAAGCCACTCAGCATTTACCATACCAACACCATAATGACAGCTGATGCTGACGGATATGTTGTCAAGATAAACAGAAAAGGATATGGTTATCACAAGAAAGAAAGCATAAGCAAAGGAATGTGGTAAAGACATGTCCCCTCTTCCCCCCAAAAAAATTATATACCTTAAGTGACAATCTTGAGGTTCAATTTTGAGTACAAAGAACCTGAGAAATCATAGAAACACTTTAACAACTAGTTGATTAAAAATCTCTGGGCACTAATTCATAATGTAAATAACATACTGGTGGGCCAAATCCTTTCAGTTCTGGTCAGTTTTCACAGACTTAGTTAAAAAAGAAATGGAATCAACCTTTGACGCTTACTTTTTTAATGGTCTTGGATCATTGACAGTAAAAGTAAAAGCTGAAAACTTATGAAAAGTCTATCACTCTACCTTACTATAAGAAACTGCTCTTAAACTGGATGAGTGAATGAGTGAGTGGATAGATGAATGGAAGTGGAAGGAAAATGAATGGAAGGAATGGAAGAGGAGTGGAAGGATGGAAAGAGAAAGAAAGATAATGTGTGTTTGCATAAGTATATGCACACACAGATTTTTCATGTATATAGAGGGAGGTATGTGTATGCATATATCAAAAAGTCCGTTCACTATAGACAAAGTCTTGTTTAGTCAGATCCTTGGAGTTTTCAAGAAGAAAAAGAGAAAACAAAGTGCTCCAAGGAGAAAGCTTTTGAGCACCCTGTAGTTAACTGCAAACCTCCATTTCAAACAGATTCAAACGCTGCTGCATGCAAGAATTGTAGATGGTTGTGAAAAAGGAAACAATTTGCATTAGTAAGAAAATCCGATGCTGTGCAGTAGCTAAGGTAACATTTTGGAATTTAAGAATCAAAACAAAGAACTTAAAAAAACAGAAACTAAATAGATGCAGTACAGTATACACAACTTATCAAGTCAGCCACAACATTGCTATTTTATGCTTCTGTTTTAACCACAGATTTCTGTTTTTTAAACAAAGCTCCTGATCTCATGCAGGGTTAGCCTAGATTTTAAATTCTGATAGAAGCCATTTCATATGTTAGAGAAAATTAATAGATGGAAAATACATTGTTTTTCTTCAGTGATTATTTTATTCTACAGATCACGGAGTTGCTAAAGGCAGTGGGATGCTCCCCTGTGGTGCCTTTTTCTTGGTGTTTGTCAACTGAGTTGCAGAATTGCTCATCCAGTACTAATAAACAATCTCATTAATGCTGCCTGAACTCTGCTGCCTGCTCCAGCAAATCTGTTCAAACCTTCATAGACTAGTCACCTTTACTGCAACACACTCTCCCCCTTGTGTGCAGAGAGAACTCCTCTTCTCTGCTGCAGTCCTTATCTCCCTGATATCTCTTCGTAGTCACAGTCATTAAATTAACGCAGAAAGAATGATGTAGAGAAACTAACACACCAATTTAACAGGTGTATATTGTTTCACAAATTACAATACACTGAGCAATATAAACTATGTGATCCAGGGGACTGATAACTTTCATCCCCCTGTTATTCATAGGCCTTTTTTACTCATTGCAAACAGTCCATTAAAACTAGAGAGAAAGCCGTTTCACAAGTAAGGCTTCAAATCCCACTTAAGGGCACCTCAGATGTCAGTCCTCTAGGAAAATCACATTAATTTGCTCTGCTAGAGCTTAGAGTCCCTCCAAAAGCAAATGAAGTCTCAGGACTCATTCCTGTTGTCTGATTAGACACTCTTCAACATGGTGAAACCTTGCCTATGTGGACTACATTTGTGTGATGGGTCCCTAGGAATTTCTACTCCAGGTAGAAGGAAGGTGAAATAATGAATACTTTTCTGGAGAAGGTCCCTCAAGTACAGAAGCACTTAAGGATTTTTGTATCTCTAAATAAAGAGGTAGGTAGATAGTCAGGTCTTTTTTTTTTAGGAGAAACCTTTTTACTTTGAGAGTTTAAAAACTTTAGATTGGCTTTTTCTTATTCAGACATTGGTTTTGTTGTATATAAAGTCTTCAGAGTATTTGTGCAATAGGCTTACAGTTCAAAAAGATATTTGTCTGAGTTATGAGAAGAGACAAAATGACAAGCCAGACTACCTTTATAGGAGAAAGTCTGCAGATGTAAAGTATTGAAAAAGTGTTCAGAGCATCTATACAATGCAAATATAAGATCTGAAGGCTCTGAAGCCTCCAGCGTGAGTAAACTCAAGGAAAGAAACATGATAACAACAAAAGTTTGTTACAGAGAATATTTCTATACTGTCAGAAATCTCAGCTCCTGTTTTGAGAGCTGACCTACACACAAAACATGCAGGCAACAGATTTTGTTGGGATCCGGGGAAGGCATATGTCATATCATCCTTCTGCTTAGCCTATTTGAGTACTGAAATTTCAGGATTGTTCTAAAAATAGTGATGACAGATAGTCACTCCTTTCTGACTGAGCTGGAGTGAATTCACAAAAAGTGATAGTTCTTTCTAGAGGAATGGGAAAATAACTGCTTAATGAGGAGCTGGGTAGAATAGTTTTCCCTTCAAACCTTGCACATAGCATTCAGGGCATCTGGATTTTTGCTGTCTTGACCAGAATTATTCTTGCACATCAAGAAATCTCTTTTGTTTTATTCTTTGTAAAATATATTTGGCAATTTACTGTCAAAAAGGGGAAAGGAAGATGAGTCTTTACCTTCTGCATTCAGACCTGCAAAGCAGAGATTTAAAAGTGGGCTGAGATCCATTAATGCCATTTCATAAACCTTCCTCCTGCATTCTCATCTGAAACTCTGCATCCTGTCCAGCACAGAAAATAAAACAGCTGGCATATGAGAATGACGCTTAGGGACTGCCATGCCTAGATCCAGCAATGAAGATGGGTGAAATAAGAAAGGTCTCGTATTCTGCTGTCTCTGCTTTCTAACACCAATTTTTAACTAAAAATATACAAAACATGATCTTTTTTTCAATACAGTTATATTGTAAAGGAGTAATCACAGTGTAATTGCTTTCAATAATTAGTTCTTAACAAACATGTCTCCTTGGCATAGGAGAAATTTTAGTGAAATCTGAAATAGCTCTTCTCATTCATCATGAGTTGAATTTGCTCACAGAAAAAGTCCATGAAGCACGTGATGAACCTCGAAAGCAGTCCAATGCATCCCACATTCCTAACTGAGTTAGGTACTTCTGATAGATTTTGGTGATAGTCTGACTATAGTTTTTGCTACACACATACATCACCAAACCACAGAACACAATGAAGATGTTGCTATCTACAAGACAATAAATGTAACTTTTAAAAGTTTGCCCTTGAGCTGTTTCAATTGTCTCTATGTGCAAAAGAGAACCTTGCAGAAGGGATTAATAAAACACAGGCCTGCATTTCATTTTATAGAATTATTAGCGATCAAGATGAATAATCCCAATGCATGATTATATTGAATAACCAGATTGTCAGATAGGCCATTGCAATAAAGTCTAACCCAAAACACTCTATCAAAATGAGACAGAAATTAATAAACAGATTATCATTAAATAAAACCAATTTATTCCTCACACAATATTCTTGTTATTGCTGCTGTCCATTCTATCTCTCAACATTCCTGCTCATTTTGCCAAATCCAATTGTGTTTTATTTGATTTCTTCTATTTTCATGTTTTGTCCTTTCTATTTATTTTCACCCTTTTTATAATATCATCTCTATTATCTCTTTTTTTTTTTTTTTCTTTTGTAATTCCAGTCTAAAGGACTTCCTATATTCTTCATTTCTTTTCTATAGTGATTCATTTGGTTTCTGCAATCTTCTGTCTTAATTTTTCCCTCAATCTTGTATTCTGGACATGCACTCAAAGTATTTATATTCCACTTTCATTTTTAACTGAATTATGTGCAACTGCTTGCATTTCATTCAGTTCTGAATGTACACATACATGACCTTGATGATTTTGAAAGATGCATGTATACACTGCAGATCAGAGCCCAACATGTAGCTCCCTGTGTGTGCAGTGACTGCCACATTTCAGTGAGGTGACATGCAGGTAAACCAGCTTAGGTCTGGAAGCAGTAACACAACTTCTGGGAAGTGCTGCATCTGACTGAGCCACATCTCCCGTGCGTTGAGATACAGAATAATACAGCGCTTCACTTCTTCTGGGTGCCAGGATCCTCTCCAATCTCTCTTACACTGCTAGAAAGCTTACCTAAGCCCAGTGTCGCTGTACTTATGAGGCAGTTAGACTCTTCTAATAACAAAGAACATCCATTCTTGTGCATTTCTTTGGCAGCATGGCTGATGGGCTTTTGTAACCTGAAAAGAAGCAAATTTGAATCCATACCAATAGCACTGCTGTAATTTTGCAATATTTTATTAATATTTAATTAGCTATGGAGTACATATATATGCATTTGTATATGCAACTCTATAATGTGAATTTCCAGGACTCTGAGAAATATGTGAACCCTAAAATAAGCATGTCTGTGTGATAAGGAACGTATCAGAACTGTATTGAAATCCATCTGGAAAAGTACCACTAAGATGCCAATGCTTAAAAAACGTCTTAAAGAAACTGTATCTGAAGAAAATTCACTAAGTTATCCTGATAAATACCTAAAAAGCTTTATCTGCCTATGAAAGCTTATCTGCAGACAAGCAGCATGTCACATTAATGCAAGTAGGAATGTTTGGTAGCAAAAACAACTAAGTGTTTTGACAGCATAGGTGAAATCACCTGAGAGTTGCATATTCAGGACTGCATCAAACACCGCAGAAATGTGCAGTAACCCCTTTTCTTTAAAATGGTCTATGCAGAACTGATTAGTGTGATGTGCAGTACTGCACTGCTGCTTATGTTAAGTATTGCTTACCATTTGAGTTTCATATTTTGGTCTCCACTGTTCAGTCAGTCTGATTATCTGTCCTGGAGGCTTAGCTGTAAAATTTTAATGTAGAAGAATGATCTCTTTCAAGATACTATTTAAAACTCCTGTGCCTCAGTGCCAAAACTCATCAACCTCATCCAAAAGAAGCAGTATAGTTTGCAGCATCCTTCTACACCAGGAAGCTAATCTAGCACACCAAACACAGGATTACCTCCCAGTACCTTACCACAGTGCTGACTATGGTGTAATGCCTATCCAAGGACATCTCAACACTTCACTGCTTCACAGGAGAGGCGAATATCCCTAACTCAGTACTGACTCAAGTAAACACTGTCTCCTTACTCACAATGAAGAAGCACAATCACAGAAACATTCATGTGTGTGCAGAATCACAGAATCATAAAATAGGGTTGGAAAGGACCTTAAGATCACCTAGTTCCAACCCCCCTGCCATGGGCAGGGACACCTCCCAATAAAACGTATCACCCAAGGCTATGTCCAAGCTGGCCTTGATCACCGCCAGTGATGGAGCATTCACAGCTTCCCTGGGCAACCCATTCCAGTGCCTCACCACCCTTACACTAAAGAACTTCCTCCTTATATCCAATCTAAACTTCCCATGTTTAAGTTTGAACCCGTTACCCCTTGTCCTATCACTACAGTCCCTAATAAAGAGTCCCTCCCCAGCATCCCT